>CANTUT010000680.1:45000-107500 GCA_947687605.1 Reutealis trisperma
TGAGCCCAATCATCCTTTTTGTGAGCCCAATCACATATTAACAAAGTAACCCATGCTTGAAATCTCGGGCCAAGTGCTTTAGGTCCTTTCTCGCAGCATTATGAGGGCTAGCATGGGGGATTAGGCTGGTTATTACATAAAGTTAACGTTGATATATGTTTGGCTTGTTATTTACAGGTTCCGGGCAGGTTTCAAATAATGGGCAATGTTTCCTGTGTTGGCTGGATCATAATGGAAAAATTGCTGGTTGATATGATATGATTGGAAATCATTGTATTTTTGAGTGATATAATGCGTATCATGGGTAGGAAACAAAAAGGAGAAGAGGGTGAGGCAAGATTGAAGAAACGATTTAGGAAAAGAAGATGATGCTGTATAAGGAAGGAAAGAAGAGAGGGAGGGAGGAAGGGGAAGGGGGTGGGTGGGCAGAGGTTAGGCCTGGGGCCGCTTCTATTTCTTCTTTTGTTAACCCTAAGTCTGATGGTCTCTATTCTTTTCAAAGTCCTAAGTGTATGGACTTTCTTTTAATTTTTTTTATTTGATTAATTACTGCTAGTCATTTAGATAATAAAGATCATATGTTTAACATACAAAAGATATTATAAAGTTTATTTGTTTCAGTTTTTCATTTAGACAGTTGCCCGTATTTGACTTTTTTTTTTTTAAAATTTTCTGGTTAAGGACTTCTAGCCATTCATATAAACTAATAATTTTTATACAACACACTCTTAAATTTCAAGTTTTAATATCTTTTTAATTTATAATTAAGCTTAATTTTAGTCTTTTGTACGTTATTGTAGTGTTACCCAAAAAAAAAAAAAAAAACTTTGAATAAAGCTTACACTAGTAAATCATAATTTCTTCAAAATAAATGATTTTAGATATTAAGAGGGTTTTTATGTCTATTTTTAGTCAAGTACATTTTAAAGTTTAAGTAGTCACTTTGTTGATTTTTTTAAAATTCATATACTGTGGTCCTATATGGAGACTTCACATGCTTGATACTCTCAAATGGGTGATTCTCAGCCTCATAATGAAAGTGTGACCAATTGAGCTCTTGACACCATTGTTTAAGTCTCTTTTTTGGGTAGTTCCCCCTAATTCTTTGAATAATATCCACCCATAGTTTGTGTTGTGTCATTTCAATTTTTACATCCTCACTAGATTTCTTGCTATTCACTTGTTTTTTGTCACTTTCCGGCCTGTGATGTAGACAAGAAGAAACTCAAGAAATTTCAACTTTAACACTCAAGAATCTTAGGATTATGGTCCAGATTTTATCTAAGATTTATTTGGGATGTTTTATAATAGTTTCTAAACTTCTAGTCCCTTCAAAGTCTTTTTATTTTTTAAATGTCTTTTTGAATATCTTAGCTGCTGGTCTGTTACTGGAGTCTCAAGGCAATATTTTGTTTTTCCAGATTTGCTGGAAAAGTTGTGTGGGTGTGTTGAGGAGTCTTTGGATTTATTGTAAGTCTTATTTTGAATACTTGTTGGTTTTGGATGAGTCTATTCCCTGTAATTTTCTTTGGGAGTCTTAATCTTTAATTTGAATATATATATACATATATATATATATATATATATATATATATATATATATATATATATATATATATAATGCTTAAAATTCAGTTTTCAGTCAATAAAACTATCAGCAGTAGGATGCCTAAGGAAGTTTAGCTGTGAAGCCTAAACTCTTCTGTTTTACTATTCACACGTTATTGTTCATGTGGTTTACTTGCACTGAAAACACCCCCAGAATCTTCTCTTTCTTGTTTAATTCTTCTTTTTAACCTATTTCTATACAAACCCTAATTGTTCCTCAAAATATCTACCTATTCTAGATTTCTAATAGACACCAAATTGAGTCTAAATAGCCAGCGCTGCCCAGCTGTTATACATCAGCTGTCACACCAGGTTTGGATAGCACCTCATCATCCATGCATTATGCTTACAAGCGCCAAATTTTGTGCAGTTGGCATGCCCTATTCCTTTGCATTTGGACCAATCATACCTCTCATTCAACCTTCCAATTCCCTACTTGCTCCAACAGATGCTACAAGTTTTAATTTTAACAGGAACACTAAGATAGTGCAGAAAGAACAGACTTTAAAGTTTTTATGTTTATTTAGTTGATTTTCATTTTCCTTAAAAACTGTGAAAAGTACTCATAAAAAGCTGGATATTATAGTGGCCTTGCCTGTTGCAATTTCAAAAGTCTATAGCTGTCAAATTTAAGTGTTATTGTTTGAGAATTACCGCTTCATGAAAAACGCTAAATGTTCGGGGTATCTATCTCAGGGTTCTTCTGAAGCTTGATAGTCATTTTATATGCATGTGTGCATATTTGCTGCTAATTTCACTGTCATTATTTGGATGATCAACGTGATTTATTTTTAAATTTAAGTTTTAAAGGGTAAATTTCTGATTTTGATTCTGGACCGCTGTAAACATCAAGGAACTATTCTGTTTATATGGTGTAGATGCTTTAGCCTAAGTGTAGACTTTTGAGTTATGGTCCATCAATGAGTTGATTTTGAAATTTATCTTGTGATGTTTGGTGGCCATTGCATAAACCTAGTGGAATGATTACTAGATATCTTGATGGCTGTTAAAGCTCATTCTTTATCTATGAATGGTGACATACATTTTTTTCCCCATAATTCAAGAACTAATTGCTTGAGAATCTTCACCTAATGCAGGATACACCAGCTTCAGTTCCACAAGCCAGTGCTCTGTCATCTGCTTCAACTGTATCTCAGTCTATTTCCTTACCACTTCATTCTCCTTCAGGTTCTAAAAAGACCTTATCATCTTCTCCTAACTTGGGCCCATCAACTTCACACATGCCCGTCATCCCTTCTTTACTTGTGCCCCCTGGGTTGGCTGGAACTCCTGGGGCAGCTGGACCGTCTGGATTGGTGTCAAGTGCTCCAATGACTCTTCCATCTGTAGGTGTTGATTCTGCCTCATCTTCTCTCCAGAGACCCATGCTGACTACTGCTTCTGCTTCAAATCCTGCGGTTCAGCAGCAAACTTATCTGACCTATCCATCTATACCTGCTGTGGCTGCTCCCCCCCAGGGACTCTGGTTTCAGCCTCCACAAATGGGCAGCATATCTAGACCAGCATTTGTGCCATATCCTGCCGCATTTCCTGGACCCTTTCCATTGCCCTCACATGCCATCTCTCGTCCTTCTGTCTCATCACCTGATTCTCAGCCTCCTGGTGTTACTCCTGTTGGAACTGCAGGTGCAAATTCCTTGTCTTCTACTGCATCAAGTCTTCAGTTAATTGGCCCTCTAGGGATACAGAAAGAATTACCTCCTCATGGAATTGGTATGCTCAGGGTTTCATGCTAGGTTACTGATAAACTTACAATGTAAGAGTTGTTTATTCCTCACTAAAGTTACGTTGAATGAAATTTTGTCATTAATAGTACATGGTATTTTGCAGATGACAAGGATCATATCCATGTGATTGGCACCAGGGACAATGCTGCCATCAATGATCCATTAGATTCCTGGACGGCCCACAAGACTGACACGGGAGTGGTTTACTATTTTAATACTTTAACAGGAGTATCAACTTATGAGAAACCTGCTGGCTTTAAATGGGAGGTATAGACAACTATGGTTAAATATTATGCCACTCACCTGTACAATAATTTTTTTTGATGAAAATTTTGGGAATAAAACATGTCAAAATGATACCTGTTTCAAGTTGTTATTTTGAATATGATTGTGCCTGTAATGTGGGTCTTGCAACATATTGCTTGCTTTTTAAATCAACAAGCTGCAAAATTTGCATGTATATCTAGCTTACTGGGGCCGGGAATGTGTTCCTTACAGCTCAGTTGTAAAGCTTTCAATTATTTTTATTTTATGTTGTTTGATAAGTTAATTTGTTTTACTAAGACCTCTTATTTTTTGTTTTGTTCAACTTTTAAATTCAATAAAGTTGTTGAGCTCCTAATCTCTCCTTCGCTGTAGCTCTATTCAGCTTTCTATAGCTATAACCCATCCATCTTATATCTGTCCTTTCATTACCTTCTCTATATTGAAGTCTTAAATCAGTATTCTATTCTGTTGATCCGATTGGGCCAACATATTCTTTTTGGCCATCTCTTTCTATATTTTTTTTTTCTCTATATCTGAACTATCTTGTTACATGTTCTTAATCTGGCTTCCTATGTTGAACTCTGAAATTGGTATCCTTCTGTATGACTAAAGTTTTCTCTTTGGGCTATCATGAATAGCTTTATATTGGCTTACCTTGTTAAAATTGACGATGCATCTGGTTGATGCTAATTTTGTATTTCGTTTTAATATGGGTGCAGCCTGAAAAGGTTCCTATGCAGGCAACTCCAGTTTCAATGTAAGTTTCTTACTCTTTATCTATCTGGATATGCTACTAATTTTGCTGTCTAGAAACAGCACATATGCATAACTATAGTCTCTGTACTTTTGTTCTCTTGTTTCTTTTATGCTGGTGAAGCCGCTGTTTGTGGTGATTATCATTCTTTTATTTTAGTAGAATGGAAATTAGTTATCTTGAGGATTAAATTTTTTGTATGGAGAACTGTTGGGTTCCTTTTTTTCTACACCTCTTTGATACGTAAATAAACTCCAATTGAGAATTGCAATAAGTTGGAGTCTGAGAAAATCCTAAAAGCTGAAAACCGAACTGAAATTGAACAAACCGATATGAAAGAATTTGTTAATATGGTTTTTAATTTACTAAGTTGATGGCTAACCAAACTGAAGCAAAATGATATAAATATATATTTTATAATTTATTAGCTGTAAATGTTATTATCAAATAAATATTCTTCTAAAACGTTTCATTTTTTTACCATAAAACATAATAAATCTTCAACTTTTTCTTTTAATATGCTATACAATTAATTTGAAAAAAATAATAATGTAATGATGATAATAATAAAGGTTTATGTACATACTTGATAATGATAGTAATATATATTTACTTTAACATAATTATGGAGTGGCCAAAAATAGGAGTGACCAAAGTTGAGGAGCCAAAATGAAGAGGCAAAAAAGAAGGTAGAATATGAAAGAAAAAATTATCTTTCGTTTTTTTTTTTTTTTTTTTTTTGGGTGGGGTGGGGGGTTCGTTGTCAACCTCTCCTATATTGTGTCTCACCTTGATATCAAAATACTAACTAAATTGAAAGGACACATAGAAACAAGATTAGTGTGGCAAAAATGAGGATGCTAAGATAGATATATAGACATACAAGATTGTAGTGGATAAAAAATGAATAAATAGCAGGGAGGAAGGTAGAAGTGGCACCTATTGACTGACAAATGCTTGGTTAGAGAAGCTTGAACACATAGATGTAGGAGAAAAGGGAGGGGGTAGGTCTAAGGCAAATGGATTCACATTGTTCACCCAATTAACTTGGGATCAAGGCTTAGTTGAATTTTTTTTTTTTTTTTTTTTTTAAATCTAGAAATGTTATCTTAATAAGAGGATAAACTAATTTAAAATAATATGGTCCTTAATCCTTTAACTATTATGATCTTTTATCATGTTATATTAGAAATCATAGATTCAAATTGTAGTCGCGGCCACTTTTGTGGTTGCGGTTGTGTGTAACAGTAATGGGGTCGTCGTGGCTATAACGTAACGGTAATGGCCAACTGCTACACAATTTTTCTGTAAAAAATTTCTAAATGAGAAATATTGACATAAATCAGTAAATCTAAGAGTTATAACTAATTAATAAGCATAATACTTTATAAATAAAGATTCAACATGTATAATTTTTGACCAAAATTAATATTTACTGCAACACCAAACAAAGTTTATATTGACTTAGAAAAAGGTTTTGTATAGTAACTCTTATGTCTGAATAATTTACGTAGTTTCCTACTTATAGGAAAAAATACAAAGAATAAAAAAGCAATTAATAACTACACCAGCTAGCCTAACATCTTAGTTTCCTATTTTACATAGTTTGACTAATCCTGTATTTATATACAAATAAAACAGCTAACAAATCTCCTAGATTAAGGCAGTATCTCAGCTGAATCTTCTATAACGAATCCCTTACATTAACGCAATATCTCAGCTGAGTCTTCTATTCTCCAACAAGTTAGGATGTAATCCATAGATTTGAATCTGCCAAAATTAATGTAACAGCCGTTAAGGCTGCATTTATTTTGTCTATTTTTTCATGGCTGTAACAGTAACAAAAGGCCAAATTTCCGTTACATAATGGCTGTTACATAACACTCCTTTTTTAAAACCGTGTTAGGAATAACTGTTCTAAGTATTGTAATGCTTATGACACATGATAGAATATTACGTGATAAAACTTTTATTCTTATGTAATTGGGTGTATAATTCTTAATTTCGTTCTTGCATTTTTGTGTTTAGGGAGAATTTGACCGGTACAGATTGGGCATTGATCACCACAAATGATGGAAAAAAGTATTACTACAACAGCAAAACTAAGGTATGGTTGTGAATGAGATTGGTCTACTTAGTCCAATAGAGTAGTTTCATTCAATTATTCTAGTTGCTAAATATTGCGAAGAAGCTATATGATGAACAATTGGTGATAGTTTGCTTTGCACTGGCCCCTATCTTGTGGTTGTAATGATCCAAGTGCAAATAATATTTGCAAAATGAGGTTAATTTGAGAGGAATAAAAATACAAGAATTCCAGATGGCTGCCTACCTCATTCTCCTGGTCATCTATTTTAGAAAGGATGGTGGTTTGTATCCATTGCAAATTTTAATTTAAAAATTTTGATTTATCATTTTAAACGAATATTATATTAATTGAAACATTTAAGTAAAGAATTATCAAATGACTTCAAATTAAAAATTGCTGAAAATTTTAATTGGAAGTGATCTTAATTTTGTGAATCGAGAATTGAAAGATTTGAGAAAGATGCTAATATTAATTATGAATAATTTATATTCATATAAAGAATATATTTCATGTCAAATATTCTTTAGTTTTAAGATGTACTTAACATTAAAATTGTCATTAAATTAAAAAGTCCTTGTAGCATATGTTTCTTATAAACTAAAGCTAGGCTACTAATAAAATCAAAATAAAGTTTAAATTTGTGTCGAGATAAATTAAAATAAATTTGTAATTAATTAATTACCTTATAATTTGTAATTGAAATAAACTAAATAATTTTAAATTTAAAATAAATTTACGGTAATTTTAAATTAATTAACTATTGTTTTTAAAATAATAATGATTTCTTAAATAAAAATAGTTATAATTATAATTAATATAACATATAATAAAACGTTAAAAAAATATATGGTAATTTATATTTTAGAGTTTGTGTATGAACTGGCAACTCACATAACAGTATAACACTATAATTAATACTCTTGGAAATTACAAGAGTACAACTAATATTCTCTTTTTCCAAGTCTTCTTCTGCAGGTCTCTTCATCTTCTCACTGTTTAATAACTCTTCTTTTTAATATTTTGCACAATTCTTTGTCAATTCTCCCTTATTTTTGATTCTCTACATAGAGTCGAATCGTTTTCTTGATGAATCGAGTTGACTCGTACGATTCAACTCGTGAATGGTACGAGTCTAACAACAGTGGGTATTACAAATGCCACCATAGAGACTGGTCTTGTCATTTATAAGAATGATCATCAAATGATTTTTATCATGTTACATACTTTTAAAAGGACTAACAGAAAAAATAATTAAATTGATTGCAATTGATTAATGTAGCTAGTGTGACTTGGTCAGCTAGCTTTGAAGTCTTAACCATTAAAGCTGTTACAAACTATAGTCTAGAATATTGGGGCCGACTTACGCAATTCTTAAGTTATTGTATCTTGGGATTTAGTCCATTCTCTTTTAATTAAAAAATGCTGAAGAGAACATATTAATTATTTTATAGTTTCAACAACCTACTAAGTGTGTCATAAAAAGTAATTTCAATTGGTAGTCAAATGTTTTGAAAACTGAGCTTAGGGCTCATTTGGTGTTGCTGCTTGATTATGTTGTTGCTGTTCAAAAAACGCAAAACTGCTGATGACGGAAACTGTTTTGTTTGGTAAATAAAATGGAACATTGCTATTGGGTGAAAAAGCAATATTTATGTGTTTGATCAAATTGCTGTTTTGATTAGAGAACATATATTAATAAATGTGTTCAACAAAACATTCCATAACAATTTATCAATTAATATTGCATACAGTCACTCTATAGCCAAATTTTATTTATTAATCCTTAATGTTTGAATTTTTTTAAGAAAAAAAATAACCAATCTTTAATTAGAAATATATGTTTTTTGGAGCCCAAATTACTCCATTGCCAGACTTTAATTATCCATCTTTTTTGAGAAAAATGTTAACCAATCTTAAATTACAAAACTTATTTTTTTAAACCTATTCGATAGCCCATAGCCAAATTTTATCCATCAGTATTTAGTATTTACCAAATATTTTTAGATTATACTAACCACTTCTTAAAATTTATAAATATTAACGTATCTTTTGTTGGAAAATTTGTTTATTTAAAAGTGACATTGCTCTATAGCCAAAATTTATTTATCAAGACCATTTCTTTGAGAATAATGTTAACTGATATTTTAAATTTATATATGAATATGCAAAACTACAAATATCCAATAATTTCTACACTCCAAATTCTAATCCGTTGTCCAAAAATTTTGTAATGTATGATATTTCTTGTAATTATAATTTATCTTCACCATATTTCACTGAAGGTAAAACAAAATATATGAGAGGGGGGGGGGGGGGGGGGGGGGGCGCTTATATGTGTGCAAAATTTCAGTCTGAAACCCACCATAATTGGTGGCCGAAAGGGGCATAACGTCCTGCGGTTGCTAGTCACAGTTGACAACATTGAGGATTCTGGGAGCTATTCCACTTGCAGCCAGGAGTTCATTGATGCCATCCACATTCTCAAACTCTTAGCTGTTTGGCAGATTGAGGCTTGAAAGCTCATGGCCCCTCCTACATCAACTCCCCCCTCTCTACCTTCCCTTCTTCCCCCACCCCCCACCCATCAGTCAATCAATCATATCTTGTGGCACTAGAAATATTTTTCTATATTGGATTTCTTATTGCTTTTGCTGGGCAATCACTCATTCTTAAAATCAGCATTCTTAAGACCAAAGAGTGGGCGGAAAAGGTGGGGCTCTCCGTTCGTGGTTTTCCTGTAGCTGGATCCTCCGGAACCACAAGAATCCTTACAAGTGGTTAGCACAGCAAAGGATGCTCCTTCAAGAGTTTTGCCACCATCCACATGGCAACACTGGAACAGCAAGTGTTGGCCTGGTTTTTGCTTCAACCTCTCTCTCTCTCTCTTTCAGTTTTGCTTTGTTTCTCACTATGCTGACACCTCTCTTTCTTCCCATCTTTTGCCCGTTTGCTCCCTCAAATTATCCTCTATCACCAGCTCTCACTCTCAGTCCCTTTTCGATATCATCTCCATCTCTCAACTCTCTGTTATCTCATGGTAGCTAGGGTTTCTAGTTGAGATTAGCTAGGGTTTCTAGTTGAGGAAGAAACGAAGCATTTATAGTGGTGAAGTTGTAATTATATTTAGTGACTAAGGGCATTTATGTACTTGTGTATTGAACCTTCTGCTCTGTCAACTGTAAAACTCTATTTGAGGAAAAGCATAAACTTTTAAGCTTCTAGAAAGCCAAAGGTTTAAGAGCACCTGCCTTTTTTATTTCAACTGCAATTCCAAACTGGCTCTAAGATTGGCTTGTCAAAATGGAAACGAGATAGGATTCTGGTTCATTCCAATCTGATTTTGGTCTGTAATTTATTTTTTCATTGAAAATGTAGCTTATGTAGCATTTTTAATTTTTTTTTAATTATATTCAATTTTTTTTTCTTTTTTGACATAATCAAACTGGTTTATTAGTTGGACTAGTGAACTGATGAAATTTTTGGTTTACTGATTGGTCTGATTTTAAAGACGTTGTTGGAAGTAGGCATAGTTGTTAAATCAAGACTTGCAGCAAATTGGAATCCTAGTTTCATGAATTGAGAATCAAATTGTGTGATCTAGGACAATTTCTCAAAATCTAATTAGAATGTGCTCATGTACATGCATATATCTAACAAATACATCGGACAATGAAATATTTGAACAAATCTTAAATGATTATGTGGTCAATTGGATAGGAGATTGCTTTTAGGGCTGGTAATGAGAATCCAGTGATTGCTTTTAGGGTTGGTAATGAGAATCCAGTCCTTATATGGTTTAGTCTTAAATTTATGTGATGTTTGGTAAAACTGAAAATTAAATACTAAAAATTTAAATGCTAGAGAATATAAGTGATGGAATTTCTAAATTGTAAAAATATTTAAAAATCTAATCAAATATTGTATTCAATGCAAATGTTAAGTTAAAAATTTTTGACTTGCACTTATCACTTTAAGTTTAATTGAGATTTCCAAGTGATACTTTACCAAACAACTTAAAAATTAATGAGCGCTGAAAATTTTAATTGGAAGTGTTGAATGGTGTTATCAAACACCATTTACATTGCACATATAAATAAACAATAGTGAAATATATTCTTATATTAATTTGATAACAAAAATTTGTGAAATTCATAGGATGTCTCATAAAGACCACAGTAGGGGAGAAAAAGGAAGATTAAAGAAATAGTTGAGAAAAAAAAAGAACATGAAAATTAGGGAAGAAAGATAAAAAAGAAAAAAAAAAATAACTATGAACTCAGGAGAAACTGATGAAGAGAGTAAGTAAAGGAGCAGATATGTTAGAAAAAAGAAAATAGAAGTTGTTTTCTAGTTATTTTTTAATCAAAAAATTGTAAAATTAACTGAAGTATTGCATTTGAATTACAAATTTGTCTATCATGTATGATCATGTAATTTTTAGTTGCATGCTATGTTTGAATCATTTGGTGCTTGAACGCAATCAAAATTTTATGTATTAAAAAAATATTTAAATGCAATCATCACATGTAAGGTGTCTTCCTTATATTCGTTATTGCCTCTTGCATTCTTTATGTTTTCTCCATCAGTTGAGCAGCTGGCAGATCCCAAGTGAAGTGACAGAACTTAAAAAGAAGCAAGAAGCTGAACCATCAAAAGAGCATGAAGTTTCAGTGCTACGCTCTAATGTCTTGACTGAAAAAGGATCTGCTCCAGTTAGTTTGAGTGCTCCTGCTGTTAACACAGGTGGCCGTGATGCCACAGCTCTTAGAGCCTCAAGTGCAGCAGGGCCATCTTCTGCATTAGATTTGATAAAAAAGAAGTTGCAAGAATCAGGAACTCCAGTTACTTCTGCCCCTGCTCCAGCTTCTTTAGGAATAGTGACACCGGAATCAAATGGATCCAGAGCTATTGAGGCTACAGCTAAGGGTTTGCTTAGTGAGAATAGCAGAGATAAGCTCAAAGATGCTAATGGGGATGGTAATGCATCTGACTCATCTTCAGATTCAGAGGATGAAGACAATGGCCCTACAAAGGAGGAATGCATTATCCAATTTAAGGTATCTTTATTGCTTTTCTTTTTCTTGACTATAATATACAGAGAGAATAAGGTTGAGGGGGTTGAGGAAGATAGTCTTGGAATGATTTTAATTTATTAGTCTTGGAATCATTTTAATTTATTAGTGTCACCTTGACATAGTCCAGGTATGAATATCTTCTTTTGCTTGCTTCATTTTCCTAATTTCTGACATAGCAATCCTATTGGGCTCTAATGTACAAGGAATTAACCTATTGCCAATTCATTTTAGTACTGAAAATAACATTAACTAAGCGAACTTTGGTAGACCGAAATTCATAAGACATACAATTGGATGGTTATTCTACCTATAATAACAAAAGTCATACATGAAAGTAAAAAAGGCTTTTTTTTTTTTTGTCAAATTCAACCAAGAGTAGCATCTCACAGACAGCAGAACATCAGAACACAAACAAAAAACAAAATCCATCAAAACAGACACTATCTCTGCCATAACCTAAGCACTCTAAATTCTGAGTACAAAATCTTAACATCACAGTATATTTAAGGTTCCTGAAAACCTCATCAGCATTGAGCATTTTTTGCTGAAAGATCACCTGTCCTAACCTTACTCTTCAAGCTTTTACCCTTAGCTTTCTTAGAAAACCAGGATATTTCCCTTTTCTACTCCAATCCTCTTCCATTAATTTTACAGGCTTGCAGCACCTTTGCCCAGAGTCCAGAAATACAGTGACAATTGAAAAATAAGTGCTGCACATCCTCAGTTACCTGCCTGCAGAATACTCACTTATCATCTTGGACAATCTTCCAAGCAAGCAACTTGTTTTTTGTTGCTAGCCTCTGATGAATAGCTAACCAACGCACAAAGCTATGCTTAGGTGTATTCATGGAACCCCATACCACTGTAGTCCAGCACTTAACTTCCCCTTTCTTCCTTATCTTCTGCCAAGCACTTGCTACAGAAAATTGATGATTTGCAGTTAATTTCCATTCAATCTTATCCTCCTGATTAACTTCCATTCAATCTTATCCTCCTGATTGCTCAACTTTTTACATATTCCCTCATCTGGTCTGAGTAGTCATCGAATGCAATATGTATCATCCAGCAGTTCCCATTCCAAACAAAAGCAACAATTGCTTTTTTGGGCACATCAGAATTAGGAATGTTGACAGCTGGAAATCTATATAGCAGAGACCCCTGCTCATCCCAAGGATCAAACCAGAAAGAAAATGATCTTCCATTCCCTAATACATACCTAAACATTTCCTTAGCCTCCTTTTTAAGCTTTACCAACTGTACCCAAGTCTAACTTGCATCATGAGGTTTTGTAATTCCCCAAAAACTAAGCCTCTTGAGCTTATTATCAATAACCCAATGAGCCCAAAGAGACTGCTATCCAATCAGGATTTCCCATATGTGCCTCACCATGGCAGCCTTGTTCCATTCCTCTATCCTTTTAATCCCAAGACCCCCTTCTTTCTTAGCTTTGCGCACTTGATCCCAGGCAAGTTTTGCACATCCAGTCCCATTAACCTGCCCCTTCCATAGGAAAGCTCTACGCATTTTTTCAACCTCTTGGACGACAGCTTTTGGCAGCATAAGTAAACTAATCCAGTAAGTGTGCATGCTTATTAGAACTGACTGCACTAACTGAGGTCTCCCTGCATAAGATAAGTGTTTCACCATCCAACCTCAAACCCTTTTAGTAATTTTTGCAATTAATTCCTTGCAATGAGCCTGATTTAGCCTTGAAGTAACTAGTGGCACACTCAAATACTTTTATTGGCAAGCTCCCCTCCTGAAACCCCAAACACCTAAGGACTTAATCTTTCAACTGATCGTTCAGACCACATCAATGCACGACTTTTAAAGTCATTAGCCTGCAACCCAGAAGTGAGAAAAAACAAAGATGATTTCTCTTTGATTTCCTTCACATACTCAATATCTCCATGAGAGAAGATAAAAAAAAGTCACCAGCAAAGCATAAATGATTGATTTGCAGGTTCTCGCGCCCCATGTGATACTTAAATTTGGTTCTATCCACGCTCATAAACAACCTAGAAAGATACTCCATTGCTATTACAAACAACAATGGAGATAGGATCTCCCTGCCTCACACCTCTACTACTTTGAATGTATCCCCCAAATTTTCCATTGATCATCAATGAAAACCTAGCTATTCTCACACAAGTCATGACCCATTGGACAAACTGTCTTGGAAAATTCAAATGAATCATCATCTCTTCTAAGAAGTCCCAATCCATTGAATCATAAGCTTTTTTGAGATCCACCTTGATAGCACATCTTGCTGGAGCATTATTTTTATGATAACCCCTTACCAATTCTTGAGCTAGCAAGATATCATCCCCAATTCTCTTCCCCCTCGCAAATGCAGACTGGTTCTTGCTGATGATAGCTTCTAAGTAATCCTTCATCCTGTTACTAAGAATTTTAGTATTGCACTTATATAGGACAGTGCAACAAGCAATGGGTCTAAAATCCCCAATGTTTATTGCACAGGTCACTTAGGCATGACAAACACAGCAGTGATATTAATTTGTTTCCGCAACTTCACAGTTTCAAAAAGGTCCTTTTCACTCCCTCCACTATACTGTTACCCACAATATCCCAACTCTGCTTAAAAAACACACTGTTGAAACTATCCACTCCAGGGGCTTTGTCATCCCCAATATAAAAGATTGTTGGTTTAATCTCTGCAGCAATCACAGGTCTGCATAACATACTTGCTGCTTCCTTTGTTAGAACTTTCCCGATCCTAATGATATCTGGCAAAACATGGCTCCTCTGCTGAGAACTTGCAGAGAATAACTTCTTGCAAAACTTCACCATTTCTTCAGCAATAGCATTCTCTTCAGTAATCATGGTGCCATCATCTGCCATTAGCCTTGTGATCTTGTTCAAGTTCCTTTTCTGCTTAACAACTGCGTGGAAAAATTTAGTATTAGAGTCCCCCAAAGCCACACATTTAAATCTTGCCTTCTGCCTTTAATATCTTTCCTCTTGTTTTAACCAAAATTTTAATTTATTAAAACAAGCCCTTTCTTCTAGCATTAATAATTCATTAAATGGGTTAGCCTCCAAACAAATTTGCACTTGAGCCAATAATCGCCTTCCTTGCTCAACTTTTTGAGAAATATCAGCAAAATCTCTTTTGTGCAGGTTCCTAAGCCCAACTTTCAGTTTTTTAAGTTTTGTTGTAACCTTGAACATCTTACAACCTTGCGCTTGTTCTTGCCACACACTTCTTACCAGATATTTAAATTTAGGGTGCTCACACCATATAGAATAGAACCTAAATGGTCCATGTCTCACCACAGTATGTACTCTCAAATCAACTACTAAAGCTGAATGATTGGATATCCCAGGAGTTAAGACCTGAACATCTGAATCACCAAAGACATCCAACCAAGACTCAGATACCAAACACCTATCAATCTTACTCCAGATCCTTTGATCACCGATATGATTGTTTGACCATGTGAAAAAACATCCTGACTGCTTAAGCTCCAACAACTCAGTATTACAAACACATTGCTGGAAATCCAGTACTGGTTCTGTAGTTACAGCTTGCCCTCCCAATCTATTATTGATATCAAGAATGGAATTAAAATCCCCTTGCACCAACAAGGTTGAGACCCTAGTTGAGCAACTTGTTCTAAAGCTCTCCATAAAGATTCTTTCCCCTGTGAAGTATTTTCCCCACGTATAGCAATCCATTTCCAAACCCTACCTTGCCATTCCCCCAAAGTATGGATTAAATGTGCATGTCTTAAAACCACCTGCAATTTAAAAACAGATGCATCATATATCAACCAAATTCTCCCTAAAGGAACCTGCTGGTAGTTACACTCCAACTTACGGTTAACCAACCCAACTTTTCCCAAATCATATCCCTATTACCTTCCTTAACTCTGGTCTCAAGAATACCAAATAGTTTTAGTTTTTGTCTATGAATCAGGGATAGAATCTCTGATTGTTTACTGGGGTCATTAAGACCCCTTATGTTCCATGATGCTATCATTTCCCCCTATCAGGAGTCTTGATTAAGTTCCTGGCCCTTAATCATGGCCCTCCACCACTACTAAACCTACCCCCAACTCCATTGCCCTTCCCAAGCTCAGCAACAGAATCATCACTTCTACTGACCAGCAATACTGAATCACTAGCCCTTTGGCTCTTACTAGTTTCAATACTACCCTTTCCCTTGCCTACCATTACCCCTTTACCCTTATTGCCACCATCAAATGTAGACATCTCACTAGTATCATTTACTGCTACAATAGCCTGTTCTTGAGCAACAACAGTGAACATTTCATCCCCAATTACAGCACTGGTCTCAGAAATCTTAGCCTGTTTAACCTCCCAGACCTTCCTAGGCCTCAATTTTTATCGCAGAACTTCTTGACATGCTCCATCTGATTGTATTTTTCACAAACCATAGGGGTCCACTCATATTGCTCCTCTTGTACAAACTTACAGCCTTTCTCATCATTCAACTCAACACTGTCTGCAAATTTGGCCTGCACATCCATCTCTACAAGCACCCTTGCATGCTTTATCTTTACACTATGCAGAGTACAATGATCCATCTGCAAAGGCCTCCCCAAAGTGCTAGCAATTCGACTAAGCATAGCTGAAGACCAGAATTCCAAAGGTAATTTGGGAAATAACACCCATATAGGTATATTCCTAATCTCAGCAGGGTCAAACCTCATCCTAGGGCTCCACTCTCTAACGATTACTGGATGATTATCAAAAGCTAGAGGGCCATCACCCAAAGCTTTTAGTTTACCATCCATTGACCTAAAATTGAACAGTAGTAAATTTTGTTCAATCTGGTGAAAGGTCTTCACACGAAACTTCTTCCATCGATTAGGCATGAAGCTCTCAATCTTGAAGAATTTGGGCTGAATACCATATGCACAACCCACCAGAGCACATTGCCATTTCTCTTCTTCTTCCTTAACCTGTGACTAGTAAAATTTCACAACCATTGAACCATTAAGAAATGCTGGAGGAATATAACTCAATGTGCTCTCTGAAACCCTATGTCTATTATCTGAGAATAGAGAAGTGCAAGGTTTATCAGGAGAGATCTTTTGGTCCATTACAACCATCTCCATCTCTTTCAAGCTTGGCAATCCAAACCCAGCATTAGTCTCCTCCAACCTTGAATCACCGTCAGCAACAATTTCTCATTCTTCACAGACCCATTACACATCTCATTAAGTGCCAAATTTTTCAATTCCACCGCCATAGGAATTGTAGACTTACTCATCAAATCATATTCCTCACCAATTGCAGAAGATCCAATGCCATCCTGATCATTATCCACAATTTCATTCACAAGCTTAGATCGGAGCTTCGAAACTAGGACTTGACCTCGTTTGGGAGTTTTTTGCTTTGTTTTCCTGGCCATGGCAGTTATGGCATATGTTAGCAAGAAAACTTACTAACTTGCACTGAGAGAAAACAAAACATTTTTTATGTTTATACAAGTTTGTCTGGAATGAGTAGTGAAAAAAAAGGCTTGATTTTGACTCTGCCGCTGTCTTTTTTTTTCTTTTAAAAATCCATTCTTTAGACGAAGGAATGGGATAAAATTTTTAAATCTTGGCACAACAAACTACACAAGTCCATCCTGGCTTAAATAAATGAGTGAAAAATAATATCTTGAAGTCTTATTAGAATTATGAGGCTGAAAATTTCTATTTGGACTGTCAATCTTTTGTTTGAGAATCTTGAACAACTCTTGTATGGAGTGGGTACCTTGACACCCTTTCCTCAGTTAGCTATTGATATTGTCAAGCAATCTATAATACAAATCTTGAGGTACTAAGCTTAATGCTCATGGTTCAAACTCACTTTATATGGATATTGAGGTAATAAATTATAAGGTTTGAATTGTAATGGAATAGATCTTTCACAAGGCTTACTTGAGCCTTTTTGCATTACTTGGTTGTCAACTGGTAGTTGGCAGTGATGTCCTAACACGTAGGTTTTGTTCTGTCCAATCTGTTGTAGAAGAAGATCATGAGGCTTACTGGAGAAATGATACACTTTTTTGTAATAATTTTTTCAATGGTTGAGCTAATGAAAATTTATTTTCAAGATTATGGGTGTAAGAGAAGTTCACAAAGATCTGGTTGAATAGAGGTTTGTTCCTGTAAAACTGTGGACTAATTGCTAGTTAAAAGGGTGATAAAAAAAGCAAGAGAAGGGATATTAAGACATAGAAAGCTTCAAAAGAAATGGAAATTTATTGTTTGTTACTGCTAATTTTCTTCATCAATATACCTTTTAGTTTGCCTCATGAGAAATATTAGTTCTTTATGTTTATTGTATCTCTGGGTTATACAGGAAATGCTGAAGGAACGAGGAATAGCACCATTTTCAAAATGGGATAAGGAGCTGCCAAAGATAGTGTTCGATCCTCGATTTAAGGTTTGTTGAGTCTAAAGACTTATGAATTTCTTAGTTTGGGAATTAGACACCTTTTCTACAACTGGAATTCTTTGAAACAGGTTTTTTGGATTCATATATCTTTTCACATGTGATGAGGTGAACTTGTTTGTGTGCTTTTCCTGTGCTTCTTTTTGTCCCATTAAATTGCTTGCAACCATACTCATAACTACCATTTGTATTATTTTATGGGCTTTTGGTTGAAAAAATAAAAAAAAAAGTGGCAACACCTTGTCGAGACGGTGACTTTGAGTTGCATCTCTCCATACCTTTCTTTTTATCTTGCTTCTAGGATGTTTCTTGTTCAATACTATTGTTATCCACAAAAACGGTTCCTGCTCTTATGCATTTTCTGGCTGTCATGACCAAGATCCCCATTATTATGGCAAGGCACCTCTATATCTCTTAGGGACTTTGATGTTGCATAATTGAATGATCTTGTTTGATATTACAGACACTTCCGCTTTGGTTGACAGATTCTGACTTATCAATGAAATTATATTCTAATTTCCTTCTTTAGCATTTTTGTATAGTTGTATAGTTAGGTGTGTGTTGAATATCCCTCGATTACCTCTCTCAGATATTCATCACTGCTGTATATATTCCTGCTGTAATCCCTGCTGTATTTCTTTCTATATTAGGCCTAGGTTTAAGGGATCTGATTATTCTTACTATATTAGGCCCTAGGTTGAAGGGATCTGATTATTCTTGCTATATTAGGCCCTAGGTTTAAGGGATCTAATTATTCTTGATGTCTATATATTGTAAAACTTTTAGTGGAATAATACAAAAAAATATTTCAGAAATTCTCTTTTATTTTGTCATGGTATCAGAGCCAAAATTCTGAAATCATTTCATCTTGTCTCTGGTTACTTGTCTTGCTCTGAGATCTTAGGGACCTGTTCTTGGTTATTCGTGTTCTTCTATTCTGTTTTTTACCTGATCTCTTAGTCCTTGTTTCTAGTTGAATCATGTCCTTAGAATGACCTGAACATTTTCTTGTTCGATTTAATGCCAAGAACTATTCTGCCTGGGCATTTCAATTTCAGATCTTTGTAAAGGGAAAGGAATTATGGGGTCATATTGATGGGACGAATCCTGCACCTGACAGCGAGAAAGAGAGGGAAAAATATGTGAAATGGGAGGTGAAGGATGCTCATATTATGTCTTGGATTCTTGGCAGTGTGTAACCCTCCATACTTCTCAATCTCAGGCCTTGTAAAACCTCTAGAGAAATGTGGGGTTACTTGAAGAAAGTTTATAACCAAAACAACACAGCACGAAGGTTTCAATTGGAACTCGAGTTGGGTCAACTCGTTCAAGGTAGTATGTCAATTCAAGAATTTTATTCTTCCTTTGTGAATCTTTGGGCTGAGTACACTGATACTGTGTGTGCAAGTGTACCTCCCGAAGGACTCATTGCTATCCAAAGTGTGCATGAAACCAGCAAGGGTGATCAATTTTTAATGAAGTTAAGAGGGGAGTTTGAAGGAATTAGGTCCAACCTAATGAATAGAGATCCAGTTCCTTTACTGGATATTTGTTTAGGGGAGCTTCTCAGGGAAGAACAACGGCTCATTACACAGGCTGTCATGGAGCAGAAAGCTCAAAATTCTACTCCAATTCCTGTTGACTGTGCTGCTCAAGGGAAGTCCAAAGGAGGCAAAGATATGACTAACATTCAGTGCTACAGTTGCAAAGGATATGGACATATTGCCACTAATTGTACTAAGAAATTCTGCAATTATTGTAAGAAAATAGGGCATATCATCAAAGACTGTCTCACTCGGCCTCCAAAGAAATCTGAAACTGCTTACAATGTGTCGGTTGGTTCTTCAAGTGCTTCTAGTCTTGCTGCCACATCTTCTGCTCCTTATGTTTCTAGTACTGGTCAGTCTTCTGTTACTCCTGAAATGGTCCAGCAAATGATAGTTTCTTCTCGTATTTTAGGTAACAAATATTCTGCTCCTAAAACCTGGTATTTTGATTCTGCTACCTCAAATCATATGATCAATACTGCCTTACTTCTTACTAATGTCCAAAAATATAAAGGAGATCTTCAAATTTATACAGCCGATGGTAATTCCTTACCTATCACGGCTGTTGGTGATATTTCAGCCTCTTTAAATACTGTTTTTGTGTCTCCTAAGCTGTCCACTAATCTTATATCTATTGGCCAATTAGTTGACAACAATTGTACTGTTCAGTTTTCAAATTATGGTTGTGTTGTCCAGGATCAAGTGTCCGGGAAGATGATCGCGAAGGGACCTAAAGTGGGACGTCTCTTTCCTTTGTTTCTATCCCCCTCCCCGGTGTTGAATTATGTTGCTTGTAATGCTGTTCAATGTGATAATCGGTTGTAGCATAGGCGTTTAGGGCACCCTAATTCTCATGTACTTCATGTCTTGCTCAAATCTGGTTTACTTAGGAATAAAAATTCAACTTTTTCTGATAATGATTGTGCATCTTGCAAACTTGGTAAAAGCAAAACTCTTCCCTTTCCATTGCATAAAACCCACACTACCAAACCTTTTGAACTCATACATATTGATGTATGTATTGCACCTGTAATTTCTCATGAACATTACAAATACTTTGTTACATTTATTGATGATTTTAGTCGCTTTACTCGGATATACTTTCTTCGGTCTAAAAGTGAGGTTTTCTTTGTGTTTAAAGTCTTTCTTGCTTTAGTTGAGACACAATTTTCTGCCAAAATCAAAATCTTGCAATCTGATTCAGGTGGTGAATACATTTCAAATGAATTTCAATTCTTTCTTCAAAGTCATGGGATTATATCACAACGTTCTTGTCCTTTCACTCCACAACAAAATGGTGTGGCTGAAAGAAAGAATCGTCACCTTCTTGATGTTGTTCGAACCCTTTTAATTGAATCTTGTGTTCCTCCTCATTTTTGGTGTGAAGCTTTATCTACTGCTGTTTATTTGATCAACAGATTGCCATCTCCAATTTTGAACAATGATTCTCCCTACTTTCGCTTGTTTAGGCATGCACCAAATTATTCCAATCTTCATATTTTTGGATGTATGTGTTTTGTTCACCTTCTTGCACATGAGAGAAATAAACTTACTGCCCAATCTGTCAAGTGTGCTTTTTTAGGATATGCTGGAACCCAAAAAGGCTTTCTTTGCTATGATCCTCATGTACGTCACACACGTGTCTCTAGGAATGTAATTTTTTTTCGAAAATCAGCCCTTCTTTAGCACACAACAGCCTTTAGAACCCCCTCCTCTATCTGTTTTGCCAGACTTCCCTGACACCCCAACACCAATTCAAAGATTTAAACTTGATTTTGTTTATCATAGACGCACTCCTCCTACATCTGATCCTCCTACAAGTCCCACTGAGGTTCCTACAAATCTTCCTGTGGCATCTGATCCTGCTCTACCCATTGCTAGTGATCCACCTCCTCTTCGGAGCAGCTCTAGAACTCACAAACCTCCTGATAGGTATGGTTTTTCAACCCCAATGGCTATGACTACTACTTTGTCTTCTATTTGTATTCCCACTTGTTATAAACAGGATATGGAACATGAGTGTTGGCGACAAGCAATGGACGCAGAACTTCAAGCACTTGAGGAAAACCATACTTGGGATATTGTTTCTTGTCCTCCAAATGTTAAGCCAATTGGAAGTAAGTGGGTTTATACTGTGAAAATCAAGTCTGATGGCTCTTTAGATAGATACAAAGCTCGATTGGTTGCTCTTGGAAATAAACAAGAATACGGCCTCGACTATGAAGAAACATTTGCTCCATTTGCTAAGATGACCATAGTTAGAACCCTTCTAGCTATTGCATCATCTAAGTCTTGACCCTTACATCAAATGGATGTAAAAAATGCCTTCTTAAATGGGGACCTTAAAAAACAAATTTACATGGAACTTCCAGCCGGTATGTCAATGACTTCTCCTCATGAGGTATGCAAGTTAAGGCGATCTTTGTATGGGTTGAAGCAAGCACCTAGAGCTTGGTTTGAGAAGTTTCGCAACACTCTTCTAAATTTCTCTTTCACACAAAGTCAATATGATTCATCTCTCTTCTTTCATAAGACAACCACTAGTATGGTTATTCTCTTAGTATATGTTGATGATATTATCATCACCGGTAACGACAAGGGGCTAATCACTAAGCTTCAACATATGCTGCATAGTACTTTTCAAATGAAAGATCTTGGGCATCTCACTTATTTTTTGGGGCTAGAGGTTCACTCTCTAGACCATGGTTTATTCTTGAATCAACATAAATATATCCAAGATCTTATTGAATTAGTTGGTCTAAAGGATGCTGCTGCTGTTGATACACCAATGGAGGTGAATGTGAAATACCGAAAAGATGAAGGCGAGCTTCTACCGGATCCTTTTTTGTATAGGCAACTTGTTGGTAGTCTTATCTACCTAACAATTACAAGGCCTGATATCTCATATGCTGTCCATATAGTTAGCAAATTTATGCAATCACTTCGACATCTTCATCTTGCCGCAGTTCGCCGCATTATTCGTTACTTAATTGGGTCACCTACTCGTGGGTTGTTCTTTCCAACAGGATCTTCTCTTCATTTGACTGCGTATAGTGATGCAGATTGGGCTGGATGCCTGGATACTAGGAAATCTACAACAGGCTGGTGCATCTTTCTTGGAGAAGCCTTAATTTCTTGGAAGTGTAAGAAGCAAGACTGTGTCTCTAAATCTTCCACAGAGGCTGAGTATAGAGCCATGTCTGTAGCTTGTTCTGAAATTGTGTGGTTACGTGGCCTTCTTTCCGAACTTGAATTTCCTCAAACTGATCCTATTCTGCTTCATGGTGATAATACTAGTGCCATTCAGATAGCTGCTAATCCAGTATATCATGAACGCACAAAGCACATAGAAGTGGACTGTCATTACATTCGGGAGGCCTTTACTCGCGGGGTTATCACTCTTGCTCATCTCGCTACTGATCTTCAAATAGCTGATGTCTTTACAAAAGCTTTGACTGGCCAGCAACACAAGTTTCTAGGTAGCAAATTGATGCTGATAGACTTACCTGCATCAATCTTTTTTTTTTGGGGGGGGGGGGGGGGGGGGGGTATCAATGAAATTATATTCTTGTTTCCTTACTTTAGCATTTTTGTATAGTTGTATAGTTAGGTGTGTGTTGAATATCCCTCGATTACCTCTCTCAGATATTCATCACTGCTGTATATATTTCTGCTGTAATCCCTGCTGTATTTCTTCCTATATTAGGCCTAGGTTTAAGGGATCTGATTATTCTTACTATATTAGGCCCTAGGTTGAAGGGATCTGATTATTCTTGCTATATTAGGCCCTAGGTTTAAGGGATCTAATTATTCTTGATGTCTATATATTGTAAAACTTTTAGTGGAATAATACAAAAAAATATTTCTGAAATTCTCTTTTATTTTGTCATGACTGACCATGGTATCCTCATTTTCATCGTTAATCTGATCCCCAAGATCTTAACAATTTCTTTCCTTGTATGAGTTTCCATGTCATATTAACCTCCCAAAAGAGTTGATTAGTCTTTGCTTAGGATAGTGCTCAGTGGAGAGTTCAATGTTGCACTTGTGCATTGATTTCTCAATTTAAAATATTTCTCAACATGCTTAGGGCACGAGCATAATTAAGGCAAAACCCAAATTGTCTAATTTTGGTGTCATGTCTGCCTGTTTTGTTCAATATTGAAACCTTAATATGCACTAAATCATTTTCCTTCTTAGTGCTTTCCAATTTAGGTACTCTTAATTTTTTGGAAAGTGCCTTCATTGGAATTTTTCTCCTCCGATGATGTAGGCCTACAGCTGGTTTTATGTGTGCTTGGAATTTGTCTCCTCCAATGATGCTAGTGATGTTGATGGGTCTTGTTTGTTGTTTTCAGGGGAGCTTTGTTTTGATTTGGTAGAGATAGGATGGAAATTTGAGGGAGATCTTGGATTTGAGGGAGATCTTTTTGTGGTAGACTTGGTTGCATTTTTTGTGAGGGTAGAATTTGCAATTCTAATTTGTTTTGGTAGTTTGTCATGTTTTTTATTGGAATTAAGATCTTAATTAATTTGATAAGGCCACAATTGAAACAAAATATTCGCATGCCTATTAGCATTGTCTTGACAACATATAGCAACAACCTCATGCCCTCAACATGCTCCCCCTTACCATGTGACCTGGAAAGGGGACTTCATAAGTAAGCACTCCAGTAGTTACTCCCATTCTACTCGCCCTCTATGATAATTAGATTCATGCTGCGCATTTCCACTACCAAGAGACTTCAATTACACTCCTTGAATTCATACCTTGACCATGTAGATGAGCCCACTTGTATTGCTTCACTCTCTCCCTAATTCATCCTAATTGTATGTTGCTTGTACACAAATTTGCCTTTTCTCCTAGAACATCACTAAGATACATGCTCTCTTTTCTGGGATTATGACCTCTGCAATACTACATATGTTTTTCTTTGTGATGCGTTTAACGCCAATGTTGTATTATTATCACCTTGAATTTATTTTTCTTCCATTGTGATGGGCTTATCACCAAAGCATTTATATTTTTGCATCTATGCAGTAGCCCCATTATGAACCTGCTTGAAATGATTTTTTGCTTCTGTGATTATAGTCTATTAAGACTTGCTCAGTGCTTTTCCTATTGTAAAAGCATTTCTGCTCTAAAATATCACGAAGGAGCTAGCTGAGTAAATATCTTTTGCAAACTAGTCTCAGTTACCTTCCATTGCAGGCTATCCCAAGCACAAATTTGCCTTTCTAGAACATCACAAAGATTCATGCTCCCCGTTTTGGGATTGTGACCGCTACAATATTGCATATGTTTTCCTTTGTGATACCTTCAACTAAAATGTTGTATTATTATCATCTCAAATTTATTTTCTTCCATTGTGATGGGCTTATTACCAACGATTACCAACGCATTTATATTTTTGCATCTATTTAGCAGCCTGATTATGAACCTGCTTGAAATGATGATTTGCTTCTTTGATTATAGTCTATTAAGGCTTCCTTAGTGCTCTTCTTACTGTAAAATCATTCCATTGCAGGCTATTCCAAGTCATTCAGCTAGGAGGTCATTGTTTGAGCACTATGTTAAAACACGTGCTGAGGAGCAGCGCAAGGAAAAACGAGCAGCTCAGAAGGCTGCAATTGAGGGATTCAAGCAATTGCTTGAAGAAGCATCAGAGGTTTCATGGATTAATTTCAACTGAAATGCAATTCCTTTCCAGGCTATGATTTCTTATTAATGTTTTTCGGCTATGAAAATGAGGACTGCAGATTGCTTACGAGTCATATTTTGATTTCAGGACATTGATCAATACACTGATTATCAAACTTTCAGAAAGAAATGGGGCAATGATCCACGGTTTGAGGCTGTGGACCGCAAAGATCGAGAGCATTTACTAAATGAAAGGTATTACTTGCTGAGTAGAACCTGGCTTTAGATTTATGTCAGTATTGTATATTGTGATCTGTAAACTGAGATAATTTTTCTTATATTTTTCATTGAGAAATCTGTTAGATATATATACACAGTATAGGTTCTAAGTTAGGAAGGTATACTAATTAGGATCCCTATAATTAAGCTCTACAATTACTTCCTAATTACTTCCTATTTACAGTCTGTAACACTCCCCCTCAAGCTGGAGCATAGATATTAATCATGCCCAGCTTGTTACAAAGATAATCAACACGAACCCCATTAGAGCTTTTGTGAAGATGTCCCCCAACTGTTCTCCGGTCTTCACATATCCTGTGGAAATCAAACCTAGCTGTATTTTTTCACGTACGAAATGACAATTAACTTCAATGTGCTTAGTTCGTTCATGAAAAACATGATTTGATGTAATATGAAGAGCAGCTTGATTATCACACCACAATTTTGCTGGAACTGAAGTCTTAAGGCCTAGTTCATTCAAGAGCTGATATATCCACATTATTTCACATAGAGATTGTGCCATAGCTCTATATTCTGATTCTGCACTTGATCGTGAAACAACGTTTTGCTTCTTACTCTTCCAAGAAACCAAATTCCCTCCAACAAAGACACAATAACCTGATGTAGATCTTCTATCTACCTTAGAATCTGCCCAGTCTGCATCTGAAAAACATTCAATATTACTATGTCTATGATTTGCATATAAAATACCTCTGTATTTCTCAGGATCTTCAAATGGCTCACCATCTTTTGTAAGTTGCATATTAGGAATCATCGGAGTACTACATGGTTTTGCCCCCAATTTTCTTGTCTTAGTTAATAAGTCAAGCACATATTTCCTCTGAGATAGAAAGATACCTTTCTTACTCCTTGTGACTTCAACACCCAAGAAATACTTCAACATTCCTAAATCCTTTGTGTGAAATTGAGTGTGAAGAAAGGACTTAAGAGATGAGATTCCAGTAGTATCACTCCCAGTAATGACAATGTCATCAATATACACAACCAAAAGAATGATACCAGTTCCAGATTGTTTGTAAAAAACTGAGTAGTCAGACTTACTTTTCACCATTCTAAACTCTTCAGTTGCCTGGCTAAATTTTCCAAACCAAGCCCGGGGACTCTGCTTCAAACCATATAGTGATTTGCGAAGACAACAAACTTTCCCATACTCCCCCTGAGCAACAAATCCAGGAAGTTGCTCCATATAAACTTCTTCCTGGAGATCACCATGAAGAAATGCATTCTTGATATCTAGCTGATGCAGAGGCCAATTATGAGTAGCTGCCATAGAAATAAATAACCTGACAGATGTTAACTTAGCCACAGGAGAAAAAGTGTCAGAATAATCGACTCCATAAGTTTGAGCATATCCCTTAGCAACAAGACGGGCTTTTAAGCGAGCTACAAATCCATCAGGATTTACCTTAACTGTGAACACCCATTTACATCCAATAGCTCGTTTCCCTGCAGGTAAATCAACCAAGGTCCAAGTACCATTCTCACCTAAAGCATTCATTTCCTCTATCATTGCATTACGCCATTCAGGATGGGATATGGCTTCATGAACAGTTTTAGAAATAGAAATAGAATCAAGAGATGCAATAAAAGAACAAGAAGAGGATGATAAGTGGTGATAAGAGACAAAAGAAGAAATAGGATAAGTACACTTATGTTTACCTTTGCGGACAGTAATGGGAAGATCATTACTTGAAACTAGATCTGATGACAGAGGAGCAGGTGCAGGACATGAATGAGGAAGCTTCTGACGTCTAGAGTAGACCTGACAAATGGGAGGTTTGACGGGGGCTGGATCAGAAGCCGATTTAGATAGAGGCTGGATAGGAGTTGGTTCAGAAGATGTAATAGTATAAACTAACAAATCATCATCCTCCCCCTGACATTCTGGAGTAGAAGAGGGAAAATATGGTTTGTCTTTTAGGAAAGTAACATCAGCTGAAATAAGATACTTATTAAGACTAGGACAATAGCACCTATATCCCTTTTGAAAACGAGAATAACCAAGGAATATGCATTTCAAAGACTTGGGATCTAGTTTAGTAATGTGTGGATGAATATCCCGAACAAAGCAAGTACTACCAAATATCCTAGGTTCAATAGAAAATAATGACTTATTTGGAAAAAGAATATTGTATGGGGTATTACCATGAAGAACAGAGGAAGGCATGCGGTTAATGAGAAAACATGCCGTTGAAACTGCATCAGCCCAGAAAGTTTTAGGAACATTCATTTGGAATAATAACGCCCGTGCTGTCTCAAGAAGATGTCTATTCTTCCATTCTGCTACTCCGTTTTGGGATGGAGTATCAATACAAGAGGTTTGGTGAAGAATACCATTTTGAATCATGTAATTTTGAAAAGATGTTGACAAATACTCTTTGGCATTATCACTTTGCAATGTATGAACAAAAACATTGAACTGAGTTTTAATTTCAGCACAAAAAGCACAAAAATGAGAAAACAACTCAAAACGACTTTTCATTAAATATAACCAAGTCACACGAATAATCATCAACAAAAGTAACAAAATACTTAAATCCAGTTTTAGACAGTACTGGGCAAGGACCCCAAACATCAGAATGAACTAATTCAAAAGGAGAACTTTCTCTTTTATTGACCCTAGGACTAGAACTCACACGATGGTGTTTAGCAAACTGACACGACTCACAATCTAACGAAGACAAACTACTAAACTGTGGACAAAGTTTCTTTAGCAAAGGAAGAGAGGGATGACCCAACTGATAATGTGCTTTGAAAGGGGTTATTACTCCAGAACAAGCAATAAATTTAGGTATTTGAGTGTCCAGAATGTAGAGACCTCCAGACTCATGTCCTTTACCAATAATCCTCTTCGTCATAAGATCCTGAAACAAGCAATAATCAGGAAAAAATGAGATAAAACAATTCAGGGCACGAGTAAGTTTGCTCACAGATAGTAAATTGAATGCAAATCCTGGTAGACTTAGTACATAATTCAAAGTAAGTAATGGAGTTGGATGGACAGTGCCAGAACCAAGGACAGAGGAAGTTGAACCATCAGCTAAAGTAACTTGACAAGGAGATGCATGTGATTGAAAGGTGGAAAGGAGACTAGGATTACCTGTCATGTGATCTGTGCAACCAGAATCAATGACCCATCTTGAGGAAGAGGAAAGAAGACATGTATTTGGTTTACCTGAATCAGCAATAGCAGTTATTAGAGTAGATGAAGACTTTAGTGATTCTTGGTACTGAGAGAACTTGGCATATTCATTTGCAGAGATAAGAACTGATTTTTCAGGTGTTTCAGTAGTGGATGCAATATGGGCCGAATGAGTTCTCTGTGTTCGGTTCTGAAGTTTTCTACAATCTCGCTTCATATGTCCAGGCTTATGGCAATAATGACACACAATTCCTCCTGAATCTGGACCTTGGCTCTCAAACCCATGTGATCCCCCTCCTTTGTTATTATTTCTATAATGTGACCGCTCAGACTCATAATCATTGTTTCTATTGACAGGGCACTATTGAACTGAACTGGTGGAGAATTTTCTGTGCGAAGTACCCTACTAAACACATCTTGTAAGGATGAGATCTCAGAACTAGAAAGAATCTGGGATTTGGCAGTCTCAAATTCAGAAGGGAGACCAGCTAAAAAACTCATTACAGCCATCTGTTCCCTTTGGCTTTGTTGAACTTTCACATCAGGACTAAATGGTAACAACATATTAAGTTCTTCATACGTTTTCTTATAATCCATAAAATAACTTGTAAGGGATTTATCTTATTTTTCTGCGCGATAGAAAGCTTTGCACACCTCATAAATGCGGGAAATATTTCCTTTCCCAGAATACAAAAAATCCAGATATTCCAACAACTCTTTGACGAATTCACAATGATTAATTAAACCAATTACCTCACTTTCAATGGAATTACGGATTTGCAAAAATAATCGAGCATCCTCCCTTAGCCACATTTGCCTAGAATCATCTTCCTTAGGGGGATCATCAGTCATATGATTATCCTTGTCGATACTTCGCAAATAAAGACGAACTGTTTTACTCCAATCCAAATAATTGGAACCATTAAGCTTATGTTCCGTTATCTTTGACATCACAGGAACATCAGACATAATTATCGATTTTCTTTCTGCCATAATACTAAATACACAGCAAAAACCCAAACACCCGAAACTGTCACAAAGGAAATCCCACACCCAAATGGATGCTGCCCCAACCAGGTACAAAGGAGTGTAGTTCAGGACAAGGCGCGCCGGAAACAGAAGATCGGAAAATTTTCCAGGGACTGACGGACTTGCACGCGCCGGCGCGTGGTCTGACGGCAGATTCTTGTTGAGGCGCGTGTGGCTCACGCGCTTGGATTCCGGTCATCGGACTTTGTCAACAGGCCGATCGGCGGGTGGCGCTTCCTTCTATGCCAGCGGTGAGAACCAAAACCTGCCCTAAACAGGTGACCCAAAGCCTACTGTCTATAGACAGAGAACCAGAGAAACAGAGGCAGAAGCCTCAGAAACGAAAATGGAAACAGAGGCACATATGGACCAGAAGAGGCTCTGATACCATGTAAACTGAGATAATTTTTCTTATATTTTTCATTGAGAAATCTGTTAGATATATATACACAGTATAGGTTCTAAGTTAGGAAGGTATACTAATTAGGATCCCTATAATTAAGCTCTACAATTACTTCCTAATTACTTCCTATTTACAGTTTGTAACATGATCATTGTTGATTATGTTGGCCTTTCACTTTGCATGGAACTTCTAATTCTTCTGTCCTTGATTATATTTCAGCCAATTTTGTGATGTTGATTACTTCAGTTGATGGATTGCCTTTTCTCGTTGGACTTAACTTATAGAATCTATTTTCTACCTGGCCTCGCAGACTGAGTTTTATGGTTTTGCAGAAAACTTGTCTGCAGAAAGTGTTTTATGGGAAAAATGTTTGTGAAAATTAGATATTTTCTACTATTTAGTTGTAAGACGGAAAATCAGCTGGAAAATATTTTCTTGTGTACTTGCAAACACAATTCCTATTGCTTAATAATGCAAAGAAACCTTCTATATTAGATATGAAACTTTCTATTCACACAACTTATCTTGTTTGAAATCAAAATTAAATGTCGTAATTCATAACAAATATGTTCCGAAATGTTATTAAGTTCATATTAAATACATTCCTACAATAACACATACAATCAATTAGAAAGTATTATAATTTCTATTATTATTATTATTATTCTTATTAGGGTAAAGTACTTTTTAGTCTTTAAGGTTTGCCTAAAATAATGGTTTCGTCCCTACAGTTTGAAAAGTTTAGTATTTAGTCCCTCAAGTTTTGTTCTGTTATAACAATTAGTCATTTGTCTATTTTTTTTACATTTTTCCATCAAAAAATTAAAAAAGTAATAAAAAAATAAAATAACTTCACAATACTCAAAATACCCTCCCCCCATCTCATTCCATTGCCACTCTCTTTCCTACCAATCATTCTCACTTGCTCACCTATCTCAAAATCCTTTTCAAATTTCAAACTCAAGACCAAGGGAACAAAAAGTCAACTGTGACCCAACTTAAATAATTTGTAAATATAGAAATAATTTTCGCACTCACATCTTTGCCCCTCCACACTCTACACCTCTTTATACTGTATCGTGGATAGTTAAAGAGAGTGAAGCAGCCGTGGGCCTAATGGCGACAGTGGTGGTAGCAGCGAGGTCGAGTGAAGTGGGATTGGAAGCCGAGATGCCCATGTATTGCACACCGATTTGTTGGAGATTGATCTGAGGTTTGATTATTTTAGTGGGTATTTGAAGTTGGCGGTGGCCGTGGTGATGATTGTGGATGTTGTGGGTGTGATTATTTTGGTGGATATTTGAACCTAGCGGTGTCTGTCGTGGTTGTGGGTGATTATTTTGGTGGGTATTTGAAGCTGGTGTGGCCGTCGTGGTGGTGGTTGTGATTTTTGGTGGATATTTGAAGCTGGCAGTGGCCATCGTGGTTGTGGTGGAGGTTGTGGGTGTTATTATTTTGATGGGTATTTGAAGCTGGCATGGCTGTCATGTTGGTGGTTGGCGTGATTATTTTGGTGGGTATTTGAAGCTGGCGGTGGCCGTCGTGATGGTTGTAGGTGTGATTATTTTGGTGGGTATTTGAAGTTGGGGGTGGCCGTTGTGGTTGGGGTGGAGGTTGTGGGTGTGATTATTATGGTGGGTATTTGAAGCTAGCGGTGGCTATGGTGGTTGTCGCTCACTGTTAAGGTTAGTGCTTGGTTGTGGTTGTGGTTGTGGTGTTGGCATTTTGACAATTAGTCTTCGCCAGAATTGAAAAATAGAACTCATTTCAACTCCTCTCTCTCTCTCTCTCTCTCTCTCTCACACACACACACACACACACACACACACACACACAAGGAGCTTCAATTGCAACCATTGAAACAGCGAAATTGTGAATTAGGTGTTGAGTCAATTGATTAATTTGTAAATTTGATTTGTTTAATTTGTAACAAAGACCAGAACATTAATTTGTAAATTTTTTTTGTTAAATATGTAAATTTAGTTAATATTCATATGAAAAAACAAATTTGGCACTGTTTGCTTTTAATTCCCAAATCATCTTTGAATACAACTACACCTCTTTAAATGCCAATAAACAAACCTATGAAATTTTGAGAACAATTTAATTTATCCTTGCAGATCCCTTGGCCAACATGGCACATATGTGTACTCGAGTTGATTATTTAATCGAGGGATTTTACATTCCTGAAATTTTCACCGGCACAGTATGGACTACTGTGGGAAGGCACAACCATAAATATATTAATTGAATCACGTCCCAACACATATAAAATCGTTTCTTTTTCTTTTTTGTTTTCCTTTCTATTAGAGAGAAAGTGTTTGGAGATGAATGAAGAAAAGATGGTTGTAATAAAAAATTTAAATGCAAATGAGGGACATTTTAGACTTTTCATAAAATTTTAACGGAAAAAATAACAGGAGGATTACTTGATGGAACGGAATAAAACTACAGAGACTAAATAGTGATTTTTTCAAACTGCAGGGATAAAGTCATTATTTTATATAAACCTCAACGACTAAATAGTACTTTACCCTTATTATTATTTTGGTACAAAAGATATTGACAGGGGGGAAAAAAAAAAAAAAAAAAGTAAACAAAAATTGGAATTTCTAGCTACTAACTACTGTAATCAGCGATGTGTGGACAGTAGGTGTTGATTTTATTGGTGTTAGTCTTATGGCTTATTTGAACCGCATAATTTGTATAACCTGTAAATTCAATTGGAAATAATTTTGAAATTTATGTATTGCTGTTTTCTGTCAGGGAAATTTATGTATTGCTGTTTTCTGTAGGGGAAGTGCTCTGCACATTTTTATGTTATTCAGATCATCTTCTTCGTAAGCATCTGCTACATATAGTGCAATTAACTCAGCAGAAATTTCTCTGCATATTTTGTTTTAATCAGATCCTTATTCGGATTTACATGAGCTGTTTCCTAGACAGACAGTGATTTCTATTCAAATGCCTTGAAAGCTACATTTGTCAGCTGAGTTGTAGGCTAGTGATCAGATTCTTGTATTCAAGTTTGGTGTGTCCTTTAGTTTCTCTCTATATGCATGCATATTGGTTTTTGCTTTTGAGTGTCAGTTGTATTGCATTGATTAAATGAAAATTTTGCTTCCATTATAGAGTTATTCCTTTGAAGAAGGCAGCTCAAGAAAAGGCTCAAGCTGAACGTGCAGCAGCAGCTGCTAGTTTTAAGTCAATGCTTCGGGACCATGGTGATCTAACTCTCAATTCCCGTTGGTCCAAGGTGTGTTCTTATATGGATCATGTTTCTATTCAACAAAATGAATTGCAGATAGGGTTTTAAATAACTGAATCAGTTGCGGAGTTTTTTGTGGCCAGTTCTTCTTTGCTAAATCGGATCAAGTTGGCTGCTACTGCCTTGATTTTTTTTTAAAAAAAAATTAGTGAAGTTATTCAAATAAAAAATAATCAACATTTAACAAGGATTTAACTAATGTGCAAATATATCAATACAATGAGCACTTAACACTGCATTTTTTAATGACTAATTGTTGGAGAGTTGTGAGAATGGGATAGAAGTCCTACATCGGAAAACAATGAAAAGTAGGAATGGCATATAAGGTCCTAGGGCAACTTGTTAAAAATGGCTTAGACCATTTTAACATAAAGGAAGCATAGAAACCATATGAAATTTTGGGACTTGTTTTGTGGGTATTCCCAGGTCCAATGGTATTAGAGCCCAAACAGCCTAATCAGCCAAAGAGATCCTGTACCATAGTTATCTGGAACGTGGTATGTTTTGGGTCACAGTACTGAAACAGGAATGACATATTCCAATTACCTTGGTGTATGATATGAAAGGGGTAGGTTTAGTTGGTAAACCAATTTTGATCATGGGATGCGGATTATACTTACTCGGGACATTTGCTCTTCTATTACTTAATATATTTTGAGTCTAGAAACATTTCATGACTCTTACTGACTTAAAAAAAAAAAAAAAAAAAAATACTAGAATAGTATAATAAATTTCTGAATCTTACTTGGCACGATATATGTATAAAAAAAAATTTAGGAAATCAATATTAACTAATTTGATAATTTTTTTTCTATAATAGTAGATCTATTAATGAAAATTATTAAATCTAATTCTTCTGTTGAAAAAAAAAAAAACTGTAATTCTAATTACTGTGGAAAACTAGAAATTGCTGTTACTTTTTCAAATGTTTGGAATAAGAAAAACTTCTTTGAACAATTTTAAAAATTAATCCAAGACCAGAAAGCATTTTTTTGCTTTTGTTTTTGTTTCGCAATCTTGTAAATATAAGAAAAAAAGCAAATTATGAATAGTGAAAGGCATTCCCTCTTTTAAATATAGTATAGATAAGAAACTTAAAATTATATTTAATGATAACTTTATGATATTATAAATAAAATGACAAATGATAAATTTTTAATACTTGATAAATAAATATGTTTATAAATAAAAACATAAATGTAAGAAAATAACAAGAAATAAGGAATAGAATAAAATAATGAAAGTAGTAAAAAAGAAAATTATTTAAAAAAGTAAAGACAATTTAGAATAAAATATATACTCCATCCATCCTAAAAAAGTTGTCCACTTTCTTTTTTCATACAGTTTAAGAAAGCATCATTAATTGCATACCAACTCATAAATTTTATTATAATTTTTCACTTATATCTTTACATATACTCATTTATTACTATCTTTATTATTAATTCTAAGAATACACATTTTTCAATTAATAAGGATAAAATGGACAAGACCTATAACTATTTTTATAATGGGTAAGTGTTTTGAGACATCCTAAAAAGGAATAGTGGATAACCTTTTTGGAACGGAGGGAGTAATAAATTTATAATTTTGTGAGGAGAGTGAATAAAATGGTAAATTTTGTAATTTACAATATATTGAAGAGGGAATGTCTTCCACTATTCATAATGAATAGTGATTTCCCTTTTTTCTTTTATTTCAAGATTGCGACTTCTTTATTTAGGTAATTACAATTTTGCCATTCCTTTTTTTTCCTCTACTTTTGATTTATAAGTTTATGTAATTACAAATTTTCATTCTCTCTTTTTCTCTCTCTTTTTTAATGTCCTTTCTACCTTTATCTTACCTTTTATATGATTATAAATGTTTGCATACTTTTTTAATATATATATTAAGAAGAAAGAATGCCTTTCACTATTCATAATGCATGGTGATTTTCCTTTTTTTATTTTTATTTACAAAATTGCCTCTCTTTTATTTAGTTAATTACCATTTTGCATTTCTAATTTTTTTCACTATTTTTATTTATAAATTTATGTAATTACAAAATTTTCATTCTCTCTTTTATTTATTTTTTTTTCTTTTTAATCCTTTCTACTATCATCTTTTATATAAGTTAGATATTTGCATGCGTTTTTAATATATTATGAAACTTTCCATCATAATTACAATAATGTATAAATAAGAAAAGAAAAAAAAACTAAAGAGCAAAATTGTACCTAAATAAAGGAGTAACAATCATGTAATATATTAAAAAATATGCAAAAATCTATACTTATATAAAAGATAAAAATAGGAACGAAATTTAAAAAAAAAAAAAAGAATGAAAAATTTGTAATTACGTATATTTATAAAAAAAAAAAAAAGTGAAAAAAAGAAGGGTAAAGTGCAAAAAAGTATCTTGTGGTTTGACTCTTACACTAATGGGTTTGTGGATTTTTTTTTTTTTTTTTTTTTGACAAAAAGAGGTCTGTGATTTGATTTATTAACATTTTAAGGTTCACAACTTTAGCACTGTTAGTCAATGCTGATGTGAGTCCCACTTATTTATTTTTTATACAGCTACATGGATAAGAAGTGAGGCCCATAAGTGTTATATCCATGACACGTTAGCGTTGACTATACCACGTTAGTGTTGACTAACGGTGGTGGTAGCATAGACCTTGAATTGCTAACATAAGTGCAAAAGAGTCAAACCATAGGATACTTCTTTATAGTTCCCCCAAAAAAGAATGGCAAAATTGTAATTTCCTAAATAAAGGAGTGACAATCTTGTAAATGACAGCACAAAAAAAAAAAAAAAAAAAAAGAGAAGGGGGGGTGGGGGCAGCGGAATCACTATTCATTATGGATAGTTAAGGCATTCCCTCATATATATATATATATATATGCTTACAAATATACAAACACACACACCTGTATACATCTTGCTGTACTACAATCAATTATTTCCTTAACTGTTACAAGAAAAAAAAAAAAATGAAGGGCAGCTAAGAACTACTTGGGAGAAAGAAAAGCCTTCAGAATTGTTATGGTACTAATAAAATGTTACTTTCAATGTTGTAGGGGCTTTTCCTTTAGATATTGAAGTGTCAACTGTTAGGTACTTTGCTATCTTTAGTTGGTACAATTATCTGATACTGCTATTTGTTTTGGTGCCAGGTTTTCCTTCTCAAAATTTCATAAGATTGGAATTTGTGAGCAGAAGCAAGTCATAGGTTAAAGAGTGATACTATTAGTTTATGGGGGCATTTGACAGAGAGGACTGGACTTGTGTGGATGAGATCTGCATTATTTGCAGGATTTCAAATCTGGTTGTACTCAAATTAGAAGAGTATAAGAACAAATATTATTGACTTCACACTTGACAGACTTAAGTACCATAGCCAATGCCTTGCAGGCAGCACTAGTAGGGTTGAATTGCATCACACAATCCAAAAAAGAAGCATAGCTGTTGGAATTTTGTTCAATGAAAATTCGGCTAATAAGCATTACACGCTTCACTATTCTTGGTCTGAAAGTAATCATGGATATTGCACTCCTAAAACATGTCCTAAAAAGGATTAATATTTCCTAAACCAAAAAGGATTAAATATAAAGATTCACAGCCAATCTATTCCATTAAAGCTAGGACTTACTAAATATATAAATCCTGGACCAGAACATGTAAAATAAGAGTTTGAAAGTACTATAAATGAATCTATAACGTCCAAATAAATCTTGTGTTAGATCTATCCATAATTTTAAATTTCTTAAATCTTTATCATGTGTCAGAGCTTCTTGTCTGCATCACTTGCCTACACTCAAGTATGTTTATCCAACATGAATTTTTATGGTAAAATGAAGAGTAGAATTAACTATGATCAGGAATAAGATAACTATTGCAAATTCTATGATGCTTATTGCTACATGATGAGTAGTAAGATAACTGTTGGACGGAATCTTCCTCATATTATGGTTGCTTGATTGCGTATAGTTTAATGTCATTTTTACGTTATTTTATTTTATTTTATTTTATTTTATTTTTTTTAACTTGATTATGTTGTATACTATTTTATTATTGCATAGAAACTTTGAGAAATTTAAATAGCCTTGCTAGGATTTATACTTGTATCCTTTGTGCACTGGCTAATGGGCTAATAAAGTAATATTATAATTTGTTTAAGTATTTTCTTAGGATAAGTTGTGGTGCTTTCTCATAAAACGTCTTATGCATCTTATACCCTTTTTCAAAGATGTGAGCCAAATTTTGCTTTGGTGCATGTGCATAGATTTGAGTTTATGCCTTACTGCACCTAATGCTATTTTACATAGAATCATTTAACAGCGCAGGTCGTGATCATTGTCAGGTGCTGCTCCAATAACTAGTTTAGGCAAATAATTGCTATTTGGTCTTTTTATAACATGCATAACAATCAAATTAATCTAGATGCATTAGAATTTTGGTAGTTGTCATCAATAGAATTAAAGATGCCTAAAGTAGGGATGTGATCTAAGAAAACAAAAATGAGATTTTCTAATTTGTTAAAGTTTGACATGTAAGCAGGTGAAGGAAAGCTTAAGGAATGATCCAAGGTACCTGTCTGTAAAGCATGAAGATAGGGAGGTTTTATTCAATGAGTATGTGATTGAACTAAAAGCTGCAGAAGAGGAAGCAGAACGAGAGGCAAAAGTCAAAAGGGAGGAGCAGGTATATGCTTGTTTCTTCTGATTTGTGCATAAGCATGTGCACTTTCTATCTAGTACCTATATGTTTATGTTGATTCATGTGCAAGTATACAAGTTTTCAGCTTTCTTGTACCTCTATTTTCTAGGAGAAGTTAAAGGAAAGGGAGCGAGAGTTGCGCAAAAGGAAGGAAAGAGAAGAACAAGAAATGGAAAGGGTGCGAATGAAAGTTCGGAGGAAGGAGGCAGTTGCATCTTTTCAAGCTTTGCTAGTGGAAACAATCAAGGACCCTCAGGTATACTTCGATACCTCATGATCCAATTCTGTGTGGTGTTAGATAAAGCTAATAAAGAATGCTTTCCATACCAATGAACTTTGACATAGTGGTATTTGAGTTGTCTCTAAAATATTGCAAATTTGAACCTTATTTAAAGCCTAAATAATAAAAATAAAAATAAAAATAAAAAGAAAAAGAAAAATAAAAACAGCTTTCAATGTATAAATGAATTGGGAATTTGGTTTTAATATTTTGTATTATCAGTTGTGCTATCAAAAGTTTTGCTAAATCGTTTAACAATATGGATAGGGCTAGCAATTTTCGACATGACCCTTTTGCATGACTCATAGTTAGGGCAGGTTCAGGTTGGATATGGTCAGGTTTAAGTCATAAATGGGTCAACTTTTTTGACTTGCAAAAAATTAAGGTATAACAGATTGACCTATTAACCAGCTTTAAATATGATATAACTCGTTTAATTAATTAGGTTCATATGTCAACATGTATTATACGACTCATTTAAACAAATTAAGAGCCATTTAATTTATATTATAAATCTTTTTATCTTTAAAAAATATATTTATATTGATATGATGTGTGCGTGATGGATTTATATTTTAATTTATTTTATTTTATTTCAAATATATTATTTATTTTTATAGGTTATTAATATTAAATATGTTGATGTTTTAAAATCAATTAAGTTTTGTATTTCATATTGTTTTCAAATTGATTTCAATGATATATTTAAACGGATTAAACAAGCTGTGTCATGTAAGTTGCATCATATATGTTTGGTTAGGGTCTAGAAATCTTGACATGATTAATAAGTGGTTCGGAGGGTTAGCTATTTTTATCTTATACTAGCATTTTGACATGACATCACATGATATGATACAAATTGCTAGCTCTGTATATGAGCTACCTTACTAATGATCTTAAATGACATTGATGAATACATGTGTGATGTAAGCAGTTTTAAATAATGTTTTGGAATTGGAATCTGATATCGTGAATTTTTTTTTTTTCAAATTTTGCAAAATGACTCAAATAAATATTTAGTAAATATTTCAATCAAATATCATTATAATATTGTGTCTAATAGTTTAGAGTGAAAGATATGATAAAAAAATCATTTATTATAAAATTTGTTAAAAAATATATGATTTCCAATCACCTGTATTGTAATGGGAAAAATTGTATTGGTAAGCTTAAAATTAGATACATAACAGATGATACATAACATTTTGGCTGATGTTAAAAAAACCATGGATGTTAGGCAGGTTGAGGAACCAGCCTATTGATGCTTCTATAATGAGCAATTCTCAAACAAGACATTAGGGTTTAAATTATGAGAGGGAGGAAATTGAATTAGAACTTGTTAGAGAAGAAATAAAAAGATGATTGTTGGGGGCTGTGACTACCATAAGATTGTAGCAGCAGCAATGGAAAAGTAGCATCAACAATGAGGAAGTAGGGGAAGATCGTGGGAGGAGAGGAGAGAAGGCATGAAACTTTTCAAATCAAATTCTCAAAATTCCATCACTAATATACCTGAGAAAAATGGATATAGGTATTTATAGAGATTTAGTGCCCATTTGGTTTGGCTTTTAGAAGTTAGCAATCAGTAGTTGAACGTCCAACTATTAATACATAGTGTTTGGAAAAAAAAAAAAATTGAAACTCAATGGTTTGTATTTCCAACCGCTAACTTTTAAAATTATAATTAAAAGTTACCTTTTGGATCAAAAGATAGAATTTGTAGCTTTTGAATTAAAAAGTTAGCTTTTATTAAAAAATACCATTAAATTTTAAAATTATATATATATATATATATATATATATATATATATATATATATATATATATATATATATATATATAAATACTTCATTATTTTGCTTGTTAAATATTTTAAGATGCATATGCATTCACATAATTAAATACAAATTAATTAAAATGTGTAATTATTTTTATTGATACATTTTATGTGTAATGCTTAGTTATTAATTGCATACAATTAAAATTAATCATAATGTATAAAACAATGTCCTTATTCGTATTTTACAATTTAACTCTAAATTCAACCGTCGAATCATCAAACGCTCTGCCGTCATTTGCTGTTTGAATGCTGACCATTGGCCCTGACTGCGGGCAGCTCAATGCTGACCGTTGCTTGCTAGCCACTTGCAACTTATTGCTGGTCACTGATCGCTCACAGCTAACTGCTACCGCTAAACCAAATAGGTACTTAATCAACCTACCTAGATTAGACTAGGAAGATTCTATTCTAATCTTTCTAATAAGATTATAAATCCCAACTAGGAAAATCTTGAACCACTACTAAATAGGATAGAGAGCAAACAACATATAAAATATTCCTACTTTTAAAATTCCTAAATAGCAATAAAACCCTAATTGCCTATTTAGAACAAAAAAAAAAATTGTACATTGTTAAAAACTTTTTAAGTTTGGAACATTAAAAAAAAAAAAAATGTTTGTTTCAATTCTACAAATTCAATTATATGGAGTTTTGAATATGACTAAACCAAATTTTATCAAAATAGGTGAATTTCCAAATGAATTCCACAAAACTAATAAATAAATATTATGGATGAAAATACTCTTTATACTTATTTCTTTCTCTTCCTCTTCCTCTTCCTCTTCCTTTCTCTTTTCCTCTTCTTTCTCCTTTTATTACTCTCTTCTCCTTCATCTTTCTTCTCTTATTAATCTCGTTTTCTCTCCTACTTTTTTTTTTAATTGTTTCTTTCTCAATTATTTTAATTATATTTTATAAATTAAATATTAATTATAAATATGAGATGTAACTAATTTTAAGTTTTGTTACCTTTCCAATGAGATTTATTACATTGAGGGTATTTTAGAAAATAAGAATAAAAATAAGTCAATTATAGATTTGTTTTAAATATAAAAATATGGAATTTAATTGAATTTCATATCATAAGAATTCATTTGTAAATTAATTCTACATTTATAAATGATTGGTTACGAACAGGCTGTAAATTTTTGTAAATGAAAAATTTACAAAAACATGGATTTCATAATAAAGAATTAAATCAATATAATCTCTAAATTTAGTTTCCCTTGCATGCATCAACGCATCTCATGTGGCACAACCTGGAAATGAAAAATGATGTATTCCATTCAGTTAGTACATTTTACTCTCTCTTATTTGCTGTTAAGACTTTAGTTAAATATCATATTGTTGGCAATATGGCCAGATAAAATTTAGCCAAGCAAATTAATTCAATTAAATCCAAACAAAAAAGCATGGTTTATCACTTCATTGTTCAGTTTTTATACTTGGCAATCAACAAACTGATTATTTGGTTTGGTTTTTTTAAAATTAAGTAAAACCAAACTAAATCAAAATTATATAAATGTAGGTATAAAGTTCCAAATTTTTAGAGGTCTTTTGTCATGCCATTTAGATAACAATATATATACAGTTAAGATAGAAGATTATGTTAATAAAGTTGCAATGTTAATTATCAAGTTACATTGTTTTGATATTTTACTTTGAGAATTGATCTATAATCATTTTATACTTTATTAATTGCATTTTTTATTACAAATCATTTTATACTTTATTAATTGCATTTTTTATTACAAAATAAGAATTAATTTGTGAAATTTAACCCTTACATCAATTTATAATGTGGGGTTTTCAAACTGATCAAACAAATCTACAAACTGACTGAACCAGTTTAATTTGAATATATATTCCAAGTGGCTAACTAGTAAAATCAAAACAAAAATCAAAACAATGTATACAATTAGGTGCTCAAAGTATAAGAGCTGGATTTTAAATATTGAACAATACAAGTAATGGAATTTTTAAATTCTAAAACTGTTCAAAAATCCAACGACTTGTTGTATTTGCTGCAAAATTTAAGATAAAAAATTTTAACTTTTCATTCTATGTGAATAGTAGATTAATTGAGACTTTTTAAGTGATATATTATCAAACAAGTCAGACTTGTGATAAGTCAATGTCCTGAAAGGATCACTAACAAGATACAGCATCTAAAAGCCCATTTACTCCAAATATTTAGACAAAAATGGGATTGTGATGGGTAGATTAATTGAGCTTTTAAGTGATATATTATCAAATAACTTAAAATTAAAAAAGTGATGAAAATTTAATTTTAAGTGTTGTACAACTTATTTCCTTTCTGTTTGCTCGCTGTCTCAATTAGGGGAAGGAAATTAGATCATTTTGTTTTGGTGGCAAGCTGAGGCAGTAATATTACCAATGTTCAAGAATAAGAAATAGGCTTGTAGTCAGAAAATAAGTTAGAAAAGCGAAAGAACTTGCAGCATTTGTCTCTTGTACCCATTGTGCAAATTCAAGTCTAGCATATTTCTCTAATTAGATGAGCTTGGAGCCTTCTTTAACATTTTTTTTACTAGTTGCAATAGCGAAGAAAACTCGATCACTTGCACAAATGGTCACCATATTTATTGATTTCTCGTTGTAAAAAACAATGAATTCCATACAATTCACTCATTTCACTTACCTTTAATTTTTTTTTTTCTTTTCTATGTTGTTAACCTAATTCTGACTCGTTACAAAAATCAAGCCATCAGAATGCTGATATGGTAATCTATGCTAATCTTTGTTGCTAATCCCTGGCAGCATGCAGGTGCCACATCAGTAAAAGTACTCAAAATTTCTCTCCTTTACTAATTTTTCCTTCTCCTGGTTTGACTAATAATATGGTTTTATGAGTTTGACAAAAGAAGGGAAACTGGGGTTGAGCAAAAAGAAAAACATTCAAAACTGAATCAAAAAATCTGGTGAACCAATCTAACCTGTAATCTGGTTTTGCTTTTGGTTTTACCTATAAAAAAAACTGACAGTTAATTTTAACCGATTGATACTACTCTCACACACACACAAACAAAAATTGTGTGCATTGCTTTTTAAAAAAGAGTATTTAGGTTGATTTTCATTGAATGTTGCTTGTGAAATTTTGAATTAATTGCAATGTCAATTTGGCTAAATATTTTCTTAATGAATTTTTTGGAAATAATTTATTGTCAAATTTATAAGATTAAATAGACTTGAAAAATTCAAGGCCAATATATATTGGTTAAAAATCGAAAAAATCAGTTAACCAATCAGATTGAACCGGTTAATCAGTAGGAATGGTTATGGTTTTGGTCTGGACCAAAAGGACCAGTTTGGTGTATAATATCTCCTCACTGTTAGGTTGAGCACCCCTGGTCCAAACCTGTTAGGACTCTCACTTGTGATTAGGTTGAATTGTTTTTTGATTTCCCAAGTGAGTTGAATGGCATAGTCTAATCCATAGTTACCTGGTACATGGTACGTAACGGATCGTGGTACGGGTACGGGTACTTGGTACGCCCCTTAGCTATATACATGGTACTCTAGAGTTAGGCTTAGTTGGTTCGCTTTTTTGGAACGTGGTACGTTAAGATTTTATATTCGGATTGTTTAGTAAAAAATTAATAATTTTTCTTTAGTTTGATTTTGTTAGAAGTTAATATTATCTTAAATGTCTATTTTAAATAAAAAAAATTATATATCTATTTTAAATAAATAATTATATTTTATTTCCACATAATTATTTAATTTTATGATATTAATAGTATAATATTTTCTTGAAAATAGTGGTAATTTTAATTAGTTACATTTAATTTACTACTGCTATTTAATAATATACAGTTAGTTTTCATTTGGATTCTTTAATTTTCTCGTTAAGAGAAAAATACAGCTGGCTTCCATCTCTTTCAATTCTTTTCGTCTTCTTCTTCTTCTTCTTTTTCTTTTTCTTCTTCCTCCTCCTTTGTTCTTTTAAAATTTTCTGCATAGTGGATCTCTATTTTTAGAGATCCAGATCGCGTACCAAGGCGATTTGGAGCGTAAAAGAACTGCGATTCGGATCGTGAGTACCAGATCGCGGTACAAGGGGAGTGGGAGCGAATTAGGTAACTATGGTCTGATCCAAAATTGATTCGTAATCGCTTGGCTTGACCTCTTGATTTGTTCCTGTGTTTCTGTTGGACTGCTGAGGTTTTTGTTAGATACTTTAGATTTTGTATTTAGGTGGGAAATTTATATTTTGAATTCTGTTCTAAAGCTTCTTGTGACAACTCACAAGAGGGTGTTTTAGTTAACTATGGTCAGGGCATGGGTGCTGTCCATTTTTTTACTCAAATCCTTGAACTAGATCTCTATATAAACTCTTTTAAGAAACTCAATTAATGTAGCCAGCCTTGAGAGGTTCAATTACATAATCTGATTTCTATGCATGTGTTGTGTTTGCAAGTGTTACTGCCCTCCCAAATCCAACCACTTTTTAGCTCAACCAGATGAGTCAGGTCTGAAAGCCATGGTATAGACTAAGTTTTTAATCATCGCACTAATCATCCAACACCCCAGCAAAGAAGCGGACATGTTCAAGTCCCTCTCCTACTCTACCATGGGAGACCTTACACAATTGATTTATGGTTTTATTTATCCTGGGAGTTTGGGCATGGTTTTTGTTTGGTCCATCCATTATAATTAATTTGTTCACTTGAAATTTTCATGTGCTAGGCATCTTGGACAGAGTCGAAGCCCAAATTGGAGAAGGATCCTCAGGGGCGTGCAACCAACCTTGATCTAGATCCATCTGATACTGAGAAGCTCTTCCGGGAACGTGTAAAGATGTTGCATGAGGTAATTCTTGATAAAATATGCCTGCGGATTCTTGATAAAGTATGCCTGCGGATATGTTGTTGAAGGGCTTTTCAATTGTTATGGCTTATGTTTATTTTGTTTATGGTTTCATTCTGTAGCGATGCACACAAGACTTCAAAGCTCTGTTAGCTGAAGTCATAAATGCTGATTCTGCTGCCCAAAAGTCAGAAAATGGGAAAACAGTACTTGATTCATGGTCAACAGCTAAACGTCTTCTCAAGCCTGATCCTAGGTATAGCAAGATGCCTAGAAAAGAACGGGAAATTTTATGGCGTCGATACTCTGAGGATATATTGCGGAAGCAGAAGACAACTCAAGATCAAAAGGAAGATAAGCATATAGATTCAAAGAATAGAAGCTCTACTGATTCAGGAAGATACATGTCAGGATCAAGGCGAACGCATGATGGAAGATAGCTTATTTTGTTTTTTCTTAGGAAATAGGCTGTCATAGAAGTTAGTTTATTTTATTCTGTTAGGAGATTGTTTCTTTGAAGTTACTGATTGGTAGTTCCTAGTCTTTGTAGGCTCCCTCTGTGTGCTTGCTTGTGTATGGACCATTCGAGGGGTTGATGTCTCTTCTACATTGTGCATGCTGTATCATATTTTGAGTAAGCTGATTACTTTTTTTTTCCTGGCTATTTCAGTTGAAAAATAATTGCTATATTTTGCACCGTAAATACTTGGGCAAAAAATGAATTTCTTTGCTTGGGGGTATCCTTGTTATGTGGTGAATTTCGATCCAATGAAAAATTTGCGGAGGTAACCAACTAGCGATCTTGGCGGAATTGTCCGCACAATTTTGCAAAGAAAAAAGAAATAGTGGAGCTTGCTCCTTGCTGCTTGTAGAGGAAGGTGACTTTTGTTGGATTATATCTTCATTGTCTTCAAAGAAAATTGGAGAGATTCCTTCTATTTTCATTTTTAAATAACAGAATTATTTATTCTAAATTTAAATTACAAAAATAATTAGAAATTTAAGAATTATTTTATTTTTGTTTTTATAATTTAAACTCTCCAATTAGTTACCAGAAAAAATGTGCAGATGAATCAAATCCGCAATATGCATGAATAACAATCCCGATAGAAAGGTTGAATCCCCAAGCTCTGTTTTGATTGGGAATTTTTTGACATGCAGGTTTAATAAAAGTTCAAAATCAATCAAATTATGTAAAGTGAAAGGTAAACAAAGGTTGATTTTGCAAGGTTGTTCATAACTTCTTTCAAGAAATGCAAATCTCAACCCACAAATCGGATGGTAGGTGGGTAGATTGCCAAGTTGGCCCGGATTCTACAAATCTTAAATTCATCATCACTTATTATGTAAAGGGCATAACCCTGCTAAATCTGACTGCATTAATAAATATGAAGATTATTATCAGAGAAATTTCCAACTATAGATAGGGCTGGCCAGGGGCTAGTTCAAATCTGAAATCAGATTGGTTATGAATTAGTCAAAATCAGCTCAGAATCAGTCAAATTTGAAACCGGACTTAAACTAGCCTTGAACCTTTGAGAGATCGGTTTCGATCCAGTTTCGCCTTTCATGAAATTGGGACTGGCGTTTTCGACTCCAAACCGGCAAATAAAAGAAAAAGAGGAGGGGAGGGGGCTGTGCACGTGCAGTGTGTGTGTACAGGTGCAAGCAAAGTACAACGGTCATTTTTTTTTAAATTTAAGTAAAATACATAAATAAAATTGCATAATTACCCCTTAGATAACTATCCTTAATAACGGCAATTTATATCATGAACTCGGGACTATGTAGTATCATGGTTTCGGGATATATGTTAAGTATTATATACGTACTAAAATTAATAAAATAACAAATTGGTACAATTGCTTAACACGTTGATTTATGACTTAGAGGTTCCAAGATCCCATCACACCAATATCTCTTTTTTTCTTTTTCCATTTATTCTTTTATCCTATGCTTTTTATTTATTTTTTTTCTTTTTCAGTTTTTTTTTTCTTTTTGCTTTTTAACATTAAAAATATTGAAAAGAATTATAGTAATGGTTGAATTTTTTTATTTGATTCTTATAATGACAATTATGTTTTTTATTTATTCTTTTTTTCTTTTTCAGTTTTTTTCTTTTTGCATTTTAATATTAAAAATATTAAAAAGAATTATATTGATGGTTGAATTTTTTTATTTGATTCTTATAATGACAATTTATTTTAATATCATTAATTTTTCAACGTAATTTTTTTTTAAATTTTAACATTTTTATGGGTAATTTTTTTACATGGTTTTTAAAGATAATTTAACAAAAAGATAAATATCATTTTTTTATTACAATGAATTTTTAAAAATTAAATCTTTTTTTAAATAATAATAAACTCATTGAAAATTCATCATCAAATATAATTTATATGATAATCATATTCACTACTTATAAGCAATATGTTGATTAAATATTATTTATAAATTCATCAAATATACAGTATAAGTTCATCATTTATAAACTATAAATTCATATTAAACTTTAAATTATCATATTTATTTGATTTAAAATTTAGGTTCATCACATATAACTATCAGATTCATTAGATATAACGTTCAAATTCATTATATATTACATATAGATTCATTATTTTTTACTGTCAGATTCATGATTTAATTATTCTATAATTTAATTTTATTCAGTTCTCATGTTTATAATTTTCACTTTTTAATATTTCACATATAATTATGAAGTTTATTAAATTTAAAGTTTAAGTTCATCACATATAACTATCAGGTTCATTAGATATATCACACGTATATTCATTTACTTTTACAGTCAAATTCATAATTTAATTATTTTATAATTTAATTTTATTCATTCCTCATATTTATAATTTTCATTTTTTAATAGTTCACATATAATTATGAAGTTCATCACATATAACTATTAGGTTCATCACATATAACTATTAGGTTCATTAGATATAACGTTTAAGTTCATCACATATAACTATCAGATTCATTAGATATATTATATGCATATTCATTTACTTTTACTGTCAGATTCATAATTTAATTATTCTATGATTTAATTTTATTTATTTCTCATATTTATAATTTTCATTCTTTAATATTTCACATATAATTATGATGTTTATTAGATTTAAAATTTAGGTTCATCACATATAACTATCAGATTCATTAGATATATCATATGCATATTCATTTATTTTTGCTGTCAGATTCATAATTTAATTATTCTATAATTTAATTTTATTCATTCCTCATATTCATAATTTTCATTTTTTAATATTTTACATATAATTATAAAGTTTATTAGATTTAAAGTTTAAGTTCATCACATATAACTATCAGGTTCATTAGATATATCACACGTATATTCATTTACTTTTATAGTCAAATTCATAATTTAATTATTCTATAATTTAATTTTATTCATTCCTCATATTTATAATTTTCATTTTTTAATAGTTCACATACAATTATGAAGTTCATCACATATAACTATTAGGTTCATTAGATATAACGTTTAGGTTCATTACATATAACTATCAGGTTCATTAGATATATTATATGCATATTCATTTACTTTTACTGTCAGATTCATAATTTAATTATTCTATGATTTAATTTTATTTATTTCTCATATTTATAATTTTCATTCTTTAATATTTCACATATAATTATGATGTTTATTAGATTTAAAATTTAGGTTTATCACATATAACTATCATATTCATTAAATATATCATATGCATATTCATTTATTTTTACTGTCATATTCATAATTTAATTATTCTATAATTTAATTTTATTCATTCCTCATATTTATAATTTTTATTTTTTAATATTTCACATATAATTATGATATTTATTAGATTTAAAGTTTAGGTTCATAACGTATAACTATCAGGTTCATTAAATATAACATTGAGATTCATCATATATCACATATAGATTTATTATATTTTATTGTCAGATTCATGATTATAAATCAATACTAAATTATCTTTTTTTTTTTTATTAATCAACAAATAGCTCCATTATTTCGATCGAGTAAAATTTAAGACAATATAAGCAACAGATTTATTAAGTATTACTTATAAATTTATCAAATGTATAGTGTAAATTCATCATTTGTAAACTATAAATTCTTTAATTATACTAGTAAGAGAATAAAATATATTTTTTAAAAGTGATAAATTTATATTTTATATTTTATAAACTTATATTTTATAACTGATGAACTTATCATCTATAATTTACAAATTTTGATAGATTAGTTTACAGTATAAAAAATTTTAGATATTATTTTAATAATATAAATATCACAACAAAATTTTTTTATCATAAAAAATAAAAATATTATTTTATAATATATATATATATATATATATATATATATATATATATATATATATATATATATATATATATATATATATAAAGTGAATTTTATTTGATACATTAAATAATTTACCTAAATAAATATAAAATAATATTTAATAACTCTATTAGTTTTTTCAAATTCAACATAAATAAAAAATTAAACTGATAATTCTATAGAAATAAATAAATAAATATTTATAAAAAATTTAACTATTAATATAATTTTTTTCTTATAGAAATAAATATAAATTTAATTAGAATAACTAAACATATAAAAAAAATTCAACTATTAATATAATTTTAATTACAAATATTACAAATAAAGCAAGAAAAAGAAAAAAAAACTGAATAGGGAAAAAAATAAAAAATAATTAAAAAAAGAAAAAAAAAAACAAAAACATAGAGCTAGACTTGAACTTCCAACCTCATATACACTAAATGCATTAATCAGCTATAGTAGCTAAAGTTTGTAATTAATTTACTATGTAAATAATATTTAATATTTCAAATTCAGATCTATAATGTAATATAGAACTGAGTTCGTGATATAACAACTCCTTAATCATAGCTATACAACTAGTTTTTGGGAATAAAAAAATTTAAAATTTTTTTGTAAATATCTCATTTCCTAATTATTTTTGTACTTTCACACAAAATATTCTCTGCTCTTACCCCAATATTCTCTCTAATTCTCTAATTACTCTAATACTCATAAATCGTAATATTCTTTTATTCATATTATTTTTTTCGTTCGCACTATATATTTATTCACATTAATCACATTATTATTCACAAAATTTTTTTGTTCACGTTAAATTTTTTCACATTATTTCATTTTTTTCTTTTATTCACATTAAATTTTTTATATTATTTCATTTTTATTTCTTTATCCACATTATTGTTTTTTATAACATTTTTAATAAAAAAAATAGCAAGTACAAGTGGTAGATTTTTTGGTAAATCTCAACTTAGAATTATTGATCTAGATAATATGATGGATCATTTGGAAGTGGATATTTCAATTCAATCAATTCAAAAAAGTCAAGAAATTTGGATGGAAGAAACAAATGTGCAAATGGAACAAAAAAGCCAATCTCAATCTGATATATTCCAAGTGCATTTTAAGAAAAAGCAAAAATCAAATGGCTCCTATGAAGCACTTTACAATTATTGTGGGCTAGTTTATAAATTTAAAGTTGGAGGTGGATATGGGACAATTAGAAGACATTTGCAATAAGAACATCCTATCCAAATTGGAGTTCAAAAGAAACAAACTCAAATTTTTGAGTATACAAATTCTCAATTTTCTTCTCAATTATTTAGATATTTAGATGAAAAAAATAAAGAGGAATTAGCAAAAATGATTATTGTTGAATATTTATCTTCTAATTTTGGTGAAAAAGTAGGTTTTATTAATTACTATCAAAATGCTTTAAATCCTAATGCTAAACTGTAACACCCTGTGCCCTCTGTATTATTTTTTGTACTGTGCTGTAATATTTTTGACACTATGTTTGTTACTTCTACATTGTGTTATTTTACCATGTGTTTGAAGTACTTATGCATTGTGTTAATTTAAACTATGTCTGAGATTTCTGTATTGTATTATTTTATACTGTAATATTTTTGCATCGTGTCTGAAATTTCAGTTAACTAAGATGATGAGTATGATTAATGTGTTACTAATGTCAAAATGATCATGATGAGTAACTAGTTTTGGTAAGTATGAATTATTATATGATTGTATGATTAAAGTGCTTAATTATGTGGAATTAAGATTATATGAGTAATTAATTATTGTGCATGTGGCATGTGGACTCCACAATCACATGGTGGATTGTCAATTTTATTTTAAGTGAAACATGGGCTACTTTTCTGTTGTATCTATGTCTTGCCAAGTTTGGAATATGGAAAATGACCTATGGGCCCACTTTCTACTCACTTTTCAAATGCCACCATCAAATATTTAGAATGGAAATTGACTAAGTCCAAATAGAAGTCTAAAATCTTTTTACCCAAAATATTAGTGTGTGTGAAAGCCCATTTAACCAAACCCTAAAATCTTCCTACCAAGCTCATTACGGGCATTATTGACTTTTCATAACCAAAAGCCTTAATGCTTCTCCTATACTATTTAAATTCTCATTTTCTTTTCTTCCTCCCTATTTTCTCCCAAAACACAAAAATACAACTCTAGTCACCATTGGATATCCAGCCACCATAGAAGAATTAGAGGAAGAGAATTTTCAAGGTCATTTCTTCACAAAACTCTTCCTATCTTTTGTACTTAGTCTGGTTCCATGGTTCTTTTCTTGTTTAATTGAAATTTTCTTCTCTTTTTTCTATTTCTTTATGGTTTGGCCAAGGGTATGTTTTTAATTGCATCATCTAATTTTTATTGAATACATATCATGTGTGTTTACATGTTAATTGAAGGATTCTAGGATCAATTTATGGATTGGATGTGAAAGTAAGGATTTTCACCAATATCTATGAATAAGCCATATTGGGGTTTGTTAAATGAAAACTTACCCTAATAATCTCGTGGTCTTTATGATAGATTTAGTAAAAGTGTAAAACATGAACGTTTTAGATATTTATGTCATTTATAGGCATGTTAAATTTCAGATCATTTGAAGTATGTCATAATATTATATGTCTAGTTTAATATAAAATATAATTAAGGCATTTGGATTAATAAAATATGAAATATTTTAGAGATAGTCCCATAGGGTCACGATGGTTTATTAAATAATACATGAATTGTCCACGTGTAAATTGAATTGAATTGAATGGCTTGGATTGTAATTGATGGCATGATTGAGTACAATTATGTGTATATGCATTGAACGATGTGTTGATTGACATAATAGGAAATTGTGAGAGAAAGCAATGAAGATTTATTTGACGTCACAACTGATGGAACAGTAGGAACTTTCAACGGCAATAGTGATTGAAAGGTAAAGGGGTAATTAAATTTTCAAAAAAAAAAAAAAAAAAAAAGGTATAGAACTAGATAGGCTTTGATTACTTTAAAACTTGAGAGGATATATAGGCAACTTAATTTTTGGTAAGAAAATTAAGTTCAAGCCCTTTAATTTTTTAAATATTTTATGTTGCACCGGCTGGTTCTAAATCAGGATAGTTTAATTTTATAGAGCTGGAACCAGAATCAGAACATGGCCAGACCTAACTATAGATTTACTCACTACATTATCCAAATGCTGGGCAACCATTAAGGAAAGACAATAATAAAATTAAAGGGAGAATCCAAAAGGAATTGCAAACAAGACTCCAAATAGAGAAGCATAAGAAGACAAAAGCACAAAGAGTAATGCATGAGAAGAAATTTTCTCATTTCTTTCTTTCCTTTTATTTCTTTTTAACTGGTAGTTTATTTTTTAATCCTAAAATATAATAATTCTTTCTTAATATTTTCCTTGAACAACCTCTATCCCAATTCTAGGAATTTTAAAATTAAACTATTATAGTTTATTTGATATGTTTATTTAGAGGGCAGAAGAAAAGTTTTAGTGAATATGCAAAGTATAGCAAGTATCAGTGCACAACAGCAATCATCAAGCAATCTTAGGGAAGTTCCTTGAAACCCCTCTTATGTTTTTCAAATTTTTATAAAAACATTAGAGACAATGTTCAACTTGAGTTTGGGGAGGGTGTTATATTAGAGGGATTGCATTTTGACTAAGTCTGTGTTCAAATTAAATTTTGTTTATGCTTGGAGTGGTGCTAAATTTGTGCAAATTTTTAGTTTTTATGGAAAATTTTAAAATTTTGGTGCATACACATTCTTTTTTTAGTCAATTTGTAATAAAAAATATTGTTCCAGCTAGTTTTAGAAATCAAATTACAATAAATTAGCTAGCATTTTTTGTTGTGCATATTATTAGAGTGATAATTTTCTTATTTGCTTTCCTTAATTATGTTTGTTTTTTCTTTGCTTTCATTAATTTTATTTGTTTTTTCTCTAGAATTGTAAAAAATGCTTAGATTGCTTAATATTTTTGCTTAATTCATCTATTTATATTATATTGTGATCTTTTTTCTAACTAGGCTTAAACTAGTTAAACAAAGTTTAAGTGAATAGAGTAAAATGCCTATAAAGAAAGGTGCTTCAATGATTTGAATGGTTAGCGACTAGGAGCCTTCATGAATCCCATGTTTACTTTTATGTTTATTAGTATTTTGAATTATAAGTATGCTAAAGCACTAGGAAGGTTGATTCTTGAAGTAGACAAGTGTTTGCATTGATAGACGGTAGACCATATGTACATTCGTAAGTGCATGGGTCATAGTAGTCAACGATTTTGAAGAGTAAGAATTGTCAATCCCATGAGAATTGAGAAGTAATCTACTAAGACTATATTTAGCCTTGGATTATTTGGAGGTACAAAGATTGATTTTAAAACTAATTAAAAATAACAAATTAAACTAAACACACAATGCAAGACATTTATCAACTTTACATATTAATGCCTTTTTTCTAGCACTATAGAATGCGCTATCTCTAGAACTTCATTGGCACTATCCTAGCTAACGCATAATAAAATATTTTTATTTAGTCATTAGACTAAAGATGCATTAAACACCATGACAAAGTCTTAACTAAAGTTTTTTGGCTCTAGCTACGAGGGTTCTCGCTAGTAAAACTCTTCACATCGGTCAGCTCACAATGCAAGATCCATGGTCTATGATTTGAAATCTTTTCTCAAGGTTTTTCAAACCATTAAAATCATGAATCATGTGAGAGGTGATCATGATAGCAGGATGTGCCCTAGGAGCCATATAATAGTTATGTAATAATAGATATTAATTCCCAATGACATAATAAATATATTCGTAATGTGAAAAGTGTTTCATATTATTGAATATAGTCCTCAAATATTTGTAAGAGGATCTATTCTTAAGTGTTGAGAATATGGGAGACAGATAACTCTTGTACAAATATTTTTAATATATTCATGGTCATAGGATTAATGATTAGACATCATTAATTCCATAAGACCGTCACATCTATTTGTTTTCTATAATCATTATGTGATACAGATGATTATAGAGGTAGTGAGTTTGATGCTTCTTGACATATGATGTCAATACAAACATGTGGATATTCATAGGATGAATAGTCAAACTGTGACATTAAATAATAATAATATGGAGTTTTACTACTTATCAATTATTCATCATCTAGGTCATAATTGTGCATAGTCCTTTGACTTGATGGATACTATATCTCATACATAGGTAGTTAGGATTATTACTGCTTACATAGATATACTATTCATGTACGGATATACGACATGCGATAGTTCTAATTTGTTATATATAGAGGTAAGTGATCGCTAAGATAGAATTCATTACCTCGAGTAAACGAGATTAAGATCCTATGCTATTTGGTTATTCTTAATAACTAAAGTTTCTGGCCATAATAGTAAGATTAATTAGAAAGAGTTTCTAGTAGGAATCTAATCTCATCAAGAATTAGAACTAAGATAAGGATATAGAATCGAGGCACATTAGGGTTTGACGTAAACAATTACCCTAGCCAAGATTGGGATCTTTAATGAAGGGATTCTAGTGCATGATAATTTATGAACAATAGTCCATGTAATGTTTAAAATTATCAACAATAAACATTCATTTCTAATTAGGTAGTCATGATATGGAATGCTAGCTGTCACTCACGATTTATGGGACTATATGTGAAGTGGGGATTTCACATTAGTAGAGAAAAATATTTTCTCATTCCCATTGCTAATTAGATATGAACCTAGAAAGTCATACACCCAATAATGATCACCTTTCAAGTATAAAAGATTTACCATAATAATTAATTAAAGTGTTTAATTAATTGATTACTAGTAAAATGATTAAACATTTAATTAAATTTATAAGGACCCTAACATGTCCTGATATTAAATCTAAAATGGTTTTTATTCAATTAAATCTTAATTTGTATATGATTCAAATGAGAAAGATTAAATTGAAAATTGATTTAGACTAAATCAAAGATTTAATTTTAAGCTTAGTGAAAACACTTAACATATGATATATGGCCTATGCCCATATGTTATGGGTTTAGGGGTTAGAGAATTTTCTACTAAGATTAAAATTGTAATTACATCTTTCAGCTAATGAAAATGTCCATTTTGTCCCTAAAGGATAAAATAGTCATTTTACCATTTGAAGAAGTAAAGTTCACTTTTGCCCCTTCACCAAATGATGAGCTAAAAGGGTATTTTTTTTGTTGTCTTTGTGAAGACTGAAGGGTTAAGTCTTAGAAAGAATATAAAAGCTATGAGTTTTTATGTTCTAAAAGAGGAGTGAACATGATTTTCAATTTTTGTAGTTTTTAGGGAGAAATTTAGAGAGAGAAAGAAAAGATGAAGAAAGAGTTTCTTCAATTTTTCTTTTGATCTTTAATTCTTTTCTTTGTTCTTTGTGAAAATGCTTGCAAATTGAAAATGAATTTAGTCCAAAACAAATCAAAGAGAAACCTTAAATTCTTAAAGTTTTTTGAGGGAAAATCTTGAATCAAATTTTGGCAACCAAGAGAGAGATTCAAGAACACTAAAGAAACCAAAAGGAAACTTAAAGGTGAGCTAGGTGTGAATGATCTAAGGGCTTCCCACTTGGGAAGCTCTCTGTTAAAGAAAGAAAGAACCTTCAAGAGGTAATATGATTACTCTTCCTTCTTCTTTCTATGCATATATGTTTTACACATAAATTAATTGATTTCCTGAATGGATTTTGGACCAACGTGGGTGAAGTGAAATTTTAAAATGTTTGAAATTTCACCCCACCACTTTGCTTCCGCTGCGTTTGGCTCCACCATTCCTTCAGATCATGCTCTTAAAGCACTAAGCACAAATACAAGCATTCAATATAAAGTAGATAAAAATCAAGTCTTGCAAATATAAAATTAACTAAATCATAGTTTTGGTAAAGAAATTCATAAAACCTAATTACAAACTATACTAATCCATATTTAAACACATATAAATAAAGCAAAGATAAAACCCATGGTGAAATTTCTTAGATCTAGGTGATTTGAGACTTGGATCAGCTCTTTGGTACCTTTGATACAAGTTTCTCTTCACGTTAAAGATCTTGGAAGCTCCATGGTTGTTGCCACAAATGGAAGAAAATAAAAATGAAAACAAAACAAAATGAAACAAAACCTAAAGAGAATTCTAAGGGAAAAAGATGGACTTGCTTCTCCCTTAGAGCTCATTGGTGGCTAGGTTCAAGAGAAAACCAAAAGTAATGAAAGAAAGAAGATAAAGTTCTATTTATAAAGTGGTAAGTGGAAATGTGTTTACCTAGAAGTGAGGGACCACTATATTAAATACTGTGTTTTGTCATATAAGTGTTTGGTGTGGGTGGTGGAATGGATGTTAAGTATTGGTATGGGTGTTGGTAAAGCCCCACAGCTAATTAGATATTAAATCTTAGGTGGTGGCCTACTTCCATGATTGTTGATGAGTCTTCTATGGCAATTGGAAATGAGAGTTAGGGAAGCTTCCATGAGCATTGATGAAGATTCAATAGGTGTTGGAATTTAGCTGTTCTTCACCTATGACATGGTGGAACCAATGAATACAAGTTTCTCCCCCTTTTCTGCCAACGATATGGGGGATCACCAACGACTAAAGATTTTCTCCTCTTTTCAATGGATGTTGGTGTCACTCCACGTCTAATTTACATGTCACATCCCAACCTTAGAGATATGATGGTCCTAGAACATGGAGAGATATAAGGTCACCCACGCCTGTAGAACCCACTTACATATAAACAAATCATGCCTAGGATCTTACCAGACCTCTTACGATAACTCATTCAAAACATTTAGATGAATACCATAATTTGCGGAAGACTTAGAGTAAATCGTTACATATAAAATCCATAAGGAAAATAATATAAATCTCTATAAGTATCAATTAACATTCCCGGAGCATCTAAAGACAAGACTTCATAAACATAGTATTATTGGTAACTCGGACAAGGAATTCCCCAAGCAAAGTAGAATGCTTGAGCCATCACCTTGCCTCCTCACATTTGCTCACCTGGAACCACACAAGGAAAAGGGGTGAGATAGATGATCTCAATGAGTAAACGTAAAGGCGCATACATTATCACATATTCCATTGAAAGGAAACACATAGCTTATACACATAGTTCTTGGTTTATAACTCATGAATTAGGTTGCAATTTAGCAAGGGTTCAATTGGGCAAGTTTGCAGAAATCACACTTATAACACATAGAGTAAAGGCTACTGCCATAATCACTCAAACATATAGAGTGAAGGCTATTGCCATAATCACTCGAACACATATCACATAGAGTGAAGGCTATTGCCATAATCACTCGAACACATAGCCGATGATTACTCGCATCGGTATGAGAAGCACATAGCCGATGATTACCCGCATCGGTACGAGAAGCACATAGCCGATGATTACTCGCATCGGTACGAGGATTTCTGCATAAAGGGTAAAGGTACCATAGCTAGAGTTAATGGTAAACACAATTAACAATATCACATATGGCAACAATAACATGTAATTCAATATCAATAGTGGTTTAGCTTTCAAACAATGATACAATGATAGTGTAATTCCAGAAAGAATACAAGTTAGGGTGTTAATCACAAGAAGTTCTTAAATGGATAAACAAAATATTTTTGGACCAAATGTCCCTTGGCAACCCAAGCTTGACAAAGAAATCATATAATAAAATTAAAAATGGAAAGAACTTGGGTTTCAAAGATTACAAAGGCTCACATAGCATGTCATCACATATTTGTAACATAACAAAATGTTACTTGCACTTGTAGCATGAACATAGTGTTTACTCACCTTGGGGTTCCTTTGCTCCTAGTACACGTAGTCCCTTTGCACTTCTAAAGCTCCTCAAACACTAACATAATATTTGATTTAATACTTAGTACTTATTTACTCATGATGTTCCTATCCCAGAACTACCCATACATATACTGCATACACATTAGAGTTCACTCATAGGTGTACTCGTCACTTGCACATATCACGTTAACTTAAAAGTCTTGCATACTTAGGCCTTATAAGCTCACATGAAAACACATTGCAATCATATCAATACACTTTTAAGGTCATCACAATATCATTACCTCAATATCAATTCACTTATCAATTATCTTAGTTCACTTTACACTTCCATACATGTCAACTTAACAATTAATCCTTCAAACATCATACTTAACTCTTATGATTCCCTTTCACTTCATGAACTCATAATCATAAGTTCATCATCAATTCTTCATAACTCCTAGTTCCAATTTCCTCAATCACATTTGCATTCTAACCAAGATACAAGGTTAAGATACCTTAAGTATACCTTAAGTATACTATAATACATTTAAGCTTATCTAGGATCATACCTTCAACAAACATGCAATTTCATCATCCATTATACATACATACATGTCAACAATCACCAAGACATATCACATAAAATTTATAAACATTTGGACACAATTGTTCATGTAGGCCAAATGCATCTTTAAGGTGAAAACCAAATTCTTCTTCTTTTCGTGCTTTCCGTCTATTTCAGAAATATGTAAAAACATGGTTTGAACCAAGATTTTTCATGTAAACATAACAAAAATCATTTTAGAGCTTAAATTCATAAGAATCAGCCACTATTGGTGCCATTAATATATAAAAATTCAATCTTTTGCATTATAGTGCACAAAACATGAGTTTTCTTGTTTTCGGTATTTTCCAGTCATTTCAGAAATATGCAAACAGGTTGTTTAAACCATTATTTTTCATTTAATCATTGAAAATATCAGTTTAGAACACATTCCTTCATGAATTGGCAGCCATAGGTAAGGTTTATACAAAAAAAATTCCAAGTTCAAAGGCTTAGGTGAAAAATCATGAGTTTCTGCGCTTTCTGCGCATTTCGTTTATTTCAGCGATAAACAGACACATGTTCAAGTCATTATTTTTCATCTAAACAAAACAAATATCATATTAGAACATCAATTCACACAAATAAGCAGCCATGTATTCATGAAAGAATAAAATTTTCCAATTTCCAAATCCTAACACAAAAACCTTGAATTCCTTTATTTTTTGAAACTTTTCGGTCATCACAGAAATATGCAGAAATATTATTTCATGCAATATTTTTCATCAAAACAAATCAAAAATCAGTTTAGAATGCAAACAAGTACAAATTGCAACAACCCCAACCCCACCCCCCCTTATGATGTTTATGCAATAAAATTGTGATTTTAAGTTATAGAATTCACATTTAGAGAAATCTTGCAGAAAGAATCGTGTTTTCGGTAAAAAATAAATTTTCTCTCCCAAAAATTCACTCAAACAGAATTGAATATGTAGAAATCAGTAATTAAATAGTTTAAAATAATTTTCTCATAATTTATTTCATAGAAAATAGTTTAGAAATCGAAAGAGAATAAAAACTTACGATTACGGTCACGAAATCGCGAAACGGAAAGGTGTTTTTAATATTTCGTTAGAGAGAATTATTTTGGGAGAATTTTTCTGTGGAAATACTGGAATAACAGAGTGTGGCTGCTGTCTAAACTAATGGGGGCTGAAATTTTGTTTATATATTAGGGTTTGGGTGAAATTTCCACTAATACCCTTAATGAACTAGGTTAGGAGGATTTTTGTGTAGTAGGCTTTTGGGTATTTGGGTTTTTTGTTCAAATTTTGGGCTGATTATAATTAAAATAAAAATTTTATTTTTCTTATTATTTCTATAATATTTCCCTCAAAATATTTATTTTAAAAATTATTTTAAAATACTCATAAAATTATTTTATGCTTAAAAATCGCCTTTTTACATGAAAATTCATTTTATGAAAAATAAATTATTTCATGCTAATGCATTTTATTCAAATCATTTATTTCACAATTATAATTCATATTAGGCATATTAAAATTAATTTAACATGCCTTAAACTCATAAATCACATCACACATGAATTTTCATACAGTCACACAATTTATCACAATCAGCATAAATTCAAATATTTTGTCACTAAAACTCTTAGGGTAGATGTGGGTTATTACATTCTCCCCCCCTTAAAAGAAATTTTTTATTCCCCGGATTTTTTTTTTCAAATCCATGGATTTTAACCAAATCTATGGATTTAAAATTCATCATGCAAAATGTGGCCTAAGTGATTTTGAGGCTCATTAGAATGAATCATTTATGCTGTATTGATTTCAAAAGGGAGAAGTTTTCTATTTTGATCAAATTACTCTTTGCTTGAGAATAAGCAAAACCCTAAGTTTGGGGATATTTGATGTGCATATTTCATATAGTAGTTTTTTTAATTTTTTTAACTTAGTTTAGTATGCATTTTCATTGTTTTAGTCTTTTATTTATGCATTTTAATAGCATTTTCACTTAGTTAGGAATTTAGCAATAATCTTTAGTTTCTTTACTTTTCTTAGCTTTTCTAAGTAAAATAAACAATTTTCTTTTTAGCCTCTAATTTCTAGTATATGATTGTTCACAGGCAAGCTGAGTAGAAGGAGAATCTAGAAAGGCAATAGTCATAAGAAAGCACATAGAGATTATCACAATTAACAACATCGGAGGCCCATTTTGGCAAGGCATTAATAAGCTTTAATGAGCAATTGCCAAAATCCTAATGAAACTCTTGCCAGCATATGAATGGTAGTGTAACAATCCATACCCACTCTAAGAGTTTTGTGATAAAATTGCTTGATTTAGCACTCTTATGACAAAGTGTGTACTTTCATGAAAATTCATGTGCTATGTGATTGATGAGTATGAGGCATGTTAGATTAGTTCCAATATGCAAAATATGAACTATTAATGTGAAATCAGTGATTTATGTGAAGTGCATAAGCATAAAATAATTTATTGCATACAAAGTAAATTTTCATGCCCAAAGCGATTTTTTAAGCATAAAATAATTTTTAGGAGCATTTTTAAAATATTTTTTTATTTAAATATTTTGGGGGGATTTTAATGAAAATAATAAGAAAAATATTTCATTGTTAATCATTTATAATTAGCCCATAAATTAAATTAAAGGCCCAACTCACCAAAAGCCCAACACACCAAAAACCCAACACACCAAAACACTCCTAACTTAGCTCATCAATGGCAAACTTGTAATTTTGCCCCAAAACCCTAAAATTAACCTAAAATTCAGCCCCCATTGCTTGTGGCAGCCTCCATTCTATTATTCATCATATTTTCTATAGAAAATTTTCTCAAAAACTCTCTCTCAACTGAAATTCACAAGGTGCCTTCAAACCTTTCGATTTTGTGATTGTTTTCTTAAGTTCTTTTCTTCTTCAAAGATACTATTTGATTTTTATGAAACTAACCATGAGAAATCCATATAGGGTTATATATTTACTATTTTTATTGATGTTCAATTTGGCCTAGGTGTATTAATTGAAGGAGAAATTGATTTTCAAATGTAAACACAACTTTTTCTTCACACATCCACCAAAGGTGAACCCTAAAATCTAAAAGTTGAATTTTTCAAGCATTTGCATTTGAATATGCTCATTCATGAATTGTAGAAAGCCTACATCATCTAATCTAACCTTAATTTACAGGCATTGCTTTAAGAGATTAAATTAAATGCTTACCTATTTGGAAAAGAGATTGAGGGCGGTTGACTAGAAAAACACCAACCCTAGTAAAAGCAAAAGCATATAAGAAACCTACACTTTGGTGGGATAATTAGCTAACTTTCCTTAATCCAATTTCATCATAGAAGGGTAAGTAGTTAGGACTTTGAGGTACTCTTTGAAAGAATCATAAAAAGAGAAAGACTTAGCATTCAAAAAACTAAAACCATTCACTATGGATGAAGAAAATGATACCAAGGAAGCTGTCAATGTTGCATTTAAGGAAATAATGGAATGACATCCATAATTAGTTAATGAATAACTTTAAAGTATCCTTAATAATATTTATGAGTCTTTGAGATGTGATGGTCCTAAGGCATAGGGAGACATAAGGTCACTTAAACTCATAGAATACACTAAGCTTAACATACAATAAACATGTTCCTAAGGTAATAACTAGCAATATCATATACATATATCATTGCCATTCATAATACATGAA
>CANTUT010000680.1:112500-240000 GCA_947687605.1 Reutealis trisperma
TTTAGCTTATTGAACAAAAGATAAATAACAGTGTGGTTCAAAAAAGAATATAAGGTAAGGCAACATTCATAAAGGTTCTTTCTTATCATTGAATAAACAATACCCAAGCTTCATAAAGAACTCATATAATTATAATTTATGATAAAAAGGAAATTGGGTTTCAAGAATCTCAAAGGTTCATATATCAGGATAACTTACACTTGTAATATGAACATAATGTTTACTCACCTTGTGGTTCCTTAGCTCTTAATGCCTGTAGCCCTTAGACTTCTAACAATTCTCAAGCTCTAACATAAAATTATAATTCAATACTTAGCATTCGCTTAACATTATGGTATCATATCCCATAACTACCCATGAACATATATCATTCACATATACTTGGAGTTGCACTTAGAAGTGCACTCATCACTTGCACATAACATGTTGACTTCTTAGTCTTGCACACTTTGCCTTCTTAGGCTAACATGAAATCACATAATAACTTAGACAAGACTTTTCTAAAGCCAAACACAAAAAATCATAATCTTAATGTCAATTTAATTTAACTTCTAGCTTGGTACACTTAATACTTTTCATATATATTAACTTAACAAGTAAACCTTAAAAGAGTCATACTTATCTCTTTTGACCAGTCATACAGTCAATCTCATAGTCAATTTAAGGTCATTAATTCAAATTAATACATTATAAAACTAATTCACATGTCACTTAATCTTGTACAGATATTAATTAAAGATGAAAATTAGGGTTTGAAAACCCTAGGTAGGCCGAAACACTTTAGGTGTTTTCTTGAGCTACTCCTTCAACCACCATGCAATTAAATAATGTATCATCATATACACATGTCAACAATTATTAATATATATCTTATAAAAATTATAGGCCTTTGGATCAAAATCCCAGGATAGGTTGAATCTATATTGCCATGGAAAACCTTGGATTTTCTTGCTTTTCACACTTTTCAATCATTACAGTAATATGTAAACGCATGATTTGAACCAATATTTTTCATGTCATCAAAACAAAAATTAGTTTAGGATGCAAAAACATACAAATTTCCCCCCTTGAAGAACATATGTATGAAAATTCCAACTTTTAGGTTTTGTGGTTCACCTAAATGGATTTATGAAGAAAGAGTTGTGTTTACAGTTAGAAATCGGTTTCTCCTTTAAAAACACAACCTAGGATAAATTTAATAAGAAAAAAAAAGCAAATATATAGCCCCATATGGATTTTTCATGGTTAGTTTCATAAAAATCAAGTAGTAGCTTGAGAGAAGAGGAAAACTTACAAAGAAGATCACAAAATCGCAAGGTTTGGAGGTACCTCATGAATTTCGGTTGAGAGAGAATTTTTGAGAGAAAATTTTGTAAAAAATATGATGAATAACAAAATGGAGGCTACCACAACAAGGGGAGGCCAAATTCTAGGTTAATTTTAAATTTGTGGTGCAAAATTACAAGTTTGCCATTAATGAGCTAGGTTAATCTCAACCTTTTCACTTGCTAATCCGCTATGGCTATTGGTAACTCTTCATAAGATAGTTGCTCACCTATTGAAATGTCTAGAAGTGATAAAATATAGGATGGATTTGGTACATACTTCATCAACATCAAGATGTTAAATACCAAGTGAACATGTGCCACAGTTGTGGGTAGGACAAGTCTATAAGACACTTCCCCAGCCTTATCCAAGATCTTGAAAGGACCAATGAAAAGAGGTGATAGCTTTCCTCTCTTATTGAACCTCATGACACCTTTCATTGGGGAAACCTTCAAGAGAACATGATCTACCATAGCAAAATGAACGTCCTTTCTCTTAGGATCCGCATAGCTCTTCTGTCGACTGAAGGCCATTTTTAACTAATCATGTATCAATGGTACCTTTTCAGTAGCCTCCTTGAACAATTCTGACATCTCTACATATTTATCTTTAGGCTCAATCCCATAGATTAGAGAATTACATTTCCTTCTATATAAGGCATCGTATGGTGCCATGCCGATGGACAAATGGTAATTGTTGTTATAGGGAAACTTGATCAAAGATAGGTATCCTAGCTACCTTTGAAATCTAGACACACATTCTTAACATTTCTTCTAGTGTCCAAATTATCCTTAGGAACTGTCCATTTGTCTGAGGGTGAAATGCTGTAGTAAAGTCCAATTATGTTCCCAATGCTTTTTGCAACTTTTGCCAGAACATTGAGGTGAACTGAGTGCCTCGGTCCGAAATGATGGACATTGGCACTTCTTGCAATCTCATGATCTCGTCAATATACACTTGTGCATACTAGACAATAAAGTACGTGGTCTTAGCTTACAAGAAATGGGCATACTTTGTTAGTCTGTCTACTATGACCGATATAGAGTCATATCGTTTGGAGGTCTTAGGTAAACCAACTACGAAGTCCATCACGATACACTCCCACTTTTGCTCAGTAGCTTAATCTCCTACATAAGTCTAGAGGGTCATTGATGTTCATATTTGACTTGTTGACAGGTTAGGCAAGATGCCATAAATTTTGCCACGTCCTTCTTTAGTCCAGGCCATCAATAATTCACTCTTACATCATGATACATCTTGGTAGTTCTAGGATGAGCACAGTAAGGTGTTTGATGTGCTTCTTTCAAAATCTTCTCCCTTAGTCCATTCACCTTAGGCATATATACTCTCTTACCACACATTAGAATCCCATAGACTACTTTGAATTTAGGGTTATTTCCTTTCTCAGTCTTATTCCTTAACTTATCCAAGTGTGGATCCTTATCTTATGAAGTCTTTATCTGTTCCAATAACCTTAATTTCACTTGAAAATGTGCCAATAAAGCTTGCAATTCTCTAATCTCCAAACTCAAGCCCTGGCAAAATAGTCCTTTTAACTCCTTTATGATTGGTCTCTTATGCACAGCCACATGGGCTAGGCTTCCCATCGATTTTCTACTCAAAGCATTCGCCACAACGTTTGCTTTTCTGGGATAGTAGAGAATCTGACAATTGTAGGCCTTAAGTAATTCAACCCAACTTCTTTGCCCCAGGTTGAGGTCTCCTTGGCTCAAAATGTACTGAAGACTCTCATGATCCATATAGATCTTCCACTTTGTTCTATACATGTAGTGTCTCTAGATCTTTAGAGCCAATGCTACTGCGGCCAATTCCAAATCATGAGTAGGGCAATTCACTTCATGCTTCTTGAGTTGCCATGATACATAGGCAATGACCTTACCATTTTACATTAGGATGCATCCAGGCCCTATTCTTGAGGCATCATAGTAGACCGTGAACCCTTCTTCACCTTCTAGTAAAGCTAGAACTGGAGTTGATATCAAGCACTTCTTGAGCTTTTGGAAACTCTCCTCATAGGACTCCTCCCAAATAAACTTAACTTATTTCCTAGTCAACTTGGTCAATAGTGATGCTATTTTCTGTATAAATCTACGATAATAGCCAATCATACCCAAAAAACTCCAAACTTTAGAAACCATTGTGGGTCATGGCCAATTGGCTATCACTTCAACTTTCTTAGGATCAACTTGAATTCCTTATTTTCTTAATACATGCCTAAGAAAATTAACAGACTCCATCCAAAACTCACACTTAAGTAACTTCGCATAGAGCTAGTGATCCCGTAGTGTTTGCAATATGATCCTTAGATGCTCTTCATGTTCCTCTTTACTCTTAGAGTAAATCAGGATGTCATCAATGAAAATGATCACAAACTTGTTAAGAAATGGCTTGAACACTCGGTTCATCAAGTCCATGAAAGCAGCTAGAGCATTCATCAGACCGAACGGTAGGACTGTGAACTCATAGTGATCGTATCTTATATGGAAAGCAATCTTGCAAATGTCTTCTCTATGGATCTTCAACTGATGATAATCGGACCTCAAGTCGATCATGGAGAAGTAATCAACTCCTTGCAGTTGATCAAATAGATCATCTATCCTTGGCAAAGGATACTTGTTCTTCATAGTGACCTTATTTAGTTGATGATAATCGATGCACACCCAGAATGAGCCGTTTTTCTTTTTCATAAACAACACTAGAGCACCCCATGACAAACTACTTGGTCAAATGAAACCCTTGTCTAGTAGATCATGTACTTGTGTCTTTAATTCTTTCAACTTTGCCTGTGCCATACTATAGGGCAGTATCAATATGGGCTGAGTGTCTGATGGTAGTTCAATGTTGAACTCAATCTCATGATCCGGTGGTATTCCAGGTAGATCTTCTAGAAAGACATCCATGAACTCGTCTACCATAGCTATGCTCTTGCCTCGAATAGCCGCTTTCTTGCTGGTATCGATTATGTGAGCTAAGTATGCTTAACACCCTTTCCTTAACATCATTCTAGCTTCCAAAGCTGATATCAAATTTGGAGGGTTCTCATTCCTATCTCCTTGATACATAAATTTCTCCCCATCCTTGGTTTGAAATTCTACTTCTTTTTACAAACAATACGAGCTCCATCCTGATATAGCTAATCCATTCCTAAAATCACATCAAATTTAATACATCAAGTTCTAACAACTCCATTGGGAGTTTCTGTCCATCAATGTCTACCTCACAGTTCTTAAACACATACTTCACTTCCATTATCTCTCCCAAAGGAGTCGACACTACTATGGGTTTATTCATTAATTCCTTATCTCTATCCAGACTCTTAGCAAAACATAGAGACATAAACGAGTGTGTAGCACCATAATCTATCAAACATCTTGCATTAGAACTTTGGATAGTAATGATACCTGTGATTGCAGTATGCGAAGCATGGGCCTCTTGCTGATTTAGAGTAAAGACAAGACCCTTGCCCTAGTCCCTTGTTCTTGGCTCCTTGCACTGGAGGTTGATACTGTCACATCCCAACTTTCGAGATATGACGATCCTAGAACATAGGGAGACATAAGGTCATCTACACTTATAGAACCCAATTGCAAAAATATAAGTCATGCCTAGGATCATACCAAACCTTATACAATAACTCATTTAAAACATTATATGAAAATCTTTAGTTGCAGAAGACAATAATTAGACACTTCACATATAATCCATAAGGAAATAATATTCATAATCCACTTGAAACCTTAATAAATAATATCTCAAAATAAACATAAAAAATAAATATTCCCGGAGCATCTAACAACAACCCTTCATAGCATAGTATTATCAAAGACTTGGACAAGGAGTTCCCCCAAGCAAACTAGAATGCTTGAGCTATCACCTTGCCTCCTCATATTGCTCACCTGGAACCACACAAGGAAATAGGGATGAGATAGATGATCTCAATGAGGAAACAATATAGCACATACATTAACATATATTCCTTTAAAAAGGAAACTTATAGCTTATATACATAGTTTATGATTTATAATTCATGAGTCAAGTTGCAATTTAGCAAGGTTTTCAATTTAGCAAGTTTGCAGAAATTACACTTATAACACATAGAGAGTGAAGGCTGTTGCTCTATCACTTGAACATATAAAGGAGAGGTGGCCTTAAACCAAATTCCAACTCTTATCACATAGAAAAGTGTGAAGCTGATCAGGCCCTACAGCTATAACTGCCCCTTTCCAACTGAGGTGGATACACTGCCCCTATCCATCGGATTAAGACTGTGTGCACAGGTTCTGATGATTCTCTACATCGGCACGAGAATTCTGCATGAAGGTTAAAGATACCATAGCTAGAGCTAATGGTAATCACATATAACAATAACATTTAAGGGAACAATAACATGTATCATGATAGCAAAGAAGTTTAACTTTTGGAACAAAAGACACATGAATAGTGTAATTCTAGAAAGAATATAAATTAAGGCCAACAATCACAAAGGTATTATCATTGAAAAATCATAAATGATTTTTGGAACAATTGTCCTTTGGTAACCTAAGCTTAATAATGAAATTATATAATCATAATTTAGGATAGAAAGGACTTGGATTTCAAATATCTCGAAGGCTCGCATAACATGATATCACATACTTGTAACATAACATAATGTTTACTCACCTTGTGGTTCCTTTGCTTTTAGTACACATAGCCCTTTTTTGAATTTCTAAGACTTCTCAATCTCTAACATAATATTTAATTCAATACTCAGTATTTATTTAATCATGATGCTATCCTATCGCATAACTACCCCATACACATATAACATTCACATACACTTAGAGTTGCAAATATAAGTGCACTCATCACTTGCACATAACATGTTGACTTTAAAGTCTTGTACAATTAGCCTTTATAGGCCCATATGAAAACACATTACAATCATATCCATACCTTTCTAAGGTCAATGCAATATCCTTATCTTAATATTAATTCACTTTAACAATCATCTTAGTACACTTAACATTTCCATATATGTTAACTTAACAAATAACCTTTCAAGTATCATGCTTATCTCTTATGTCCAATTCATTCAATCAATCTCTTCATCAATTCAAGATCATTAATTCACTATCATGTCATCATACAACCTATTTTCATATTATCTAATCACATTCATCTATTAATCGCAATGTAAAGTTAAGATACCTTAAGTATACCAAATTGCCTCTAGCCTTGTCTAGAGCCATTCCTTTAATCAACATGCACTTTAACTATTTATCATTCATTCATACATGTCAATAATTATTTAAATACATCACACAAAAATTATAGACATTGGGACAAGAATTTCAATGTAGGCCGAATGCCCTTTAAAAGAGAAAATTAAATTTTCTTACTTCGCGCACTTTTCGTCTATTACAGTAATATGTAGAAACATGATTTGAACCAAAATTTTCATGTAATCAAAACAAAAATCATTTTAGAACATAAAGATATAGGAATCAGCACATATATAAAAATTTTAACTTTAGGTTTTAGGATGAAAAACCATGAGTTTTCTTGTTTCCGGTACTTTTCAGTCATTACAATAATATGTAAACATATGATTTAAACCATTATTTTCCATTAAATCACAATAATTATTAGTTTAGAACACTAATACACACCAATCGGCAGCCATAAACAATTCTCATGCATGAAAATTCCAAGTTTAGGGTTTAGAGTGAAAATCATGAGTTTTCTAGCTTTTTTGGTGTTTTTTGATCATTACAGTAATATGTAAACATATGATTTAAATCATTATTTTTCATCCAAACGAAACAAATATTAGTTTAGGATTCTCTCATGCACAAATCAGCTGCCATATGCATATATAATCATAGAATTTTTGAACTTTTAAGTTTTAGAACAAAAACCTTGAATTTCCTTGTTTTTTGAAACTTTTTGGTCATTACAATAATATGCAGAAATATGATTTAATTCAATATTTTTCATCTAAATACATCAAAAATCAGTTTATAACAAAAGCATGTAAAATCACCCCCCTTTGGTAATGTTTATGCATGAAAATTTCAATTTTGAGTTGTAGGATTCACCATTGGAAAAATTGCATAGAGAGGTTGGTGATTTCGATAGAGAAATTAATTTCTCTTTCAAGAATTCACACAAACTAAATTAAATCTATAGAAATTAGTAAATACTTAGTTCAAAATAATTTTCTCATAATTTATTTCACAGAAATCAGATAGGAATTTGAAAGAGAAGAAAAACTTACTATTACGGTCAAGAAATTGCAAAGTTGAAAGTGTTTTTGAAAATGTCGGTAGAGAGAAATATTTTGGGAGAATTTTTAAATGAGAATACTGAAATAACAGAGTGTGGCTGCTGGAACTCTAGGGCTGGCCAAATTTCTTGAATTTATATGTAGGGTTTTGGGTAATTTCCAAGATTACCCTTAATGAACTAGGTTAGGAGGGTTTTAGTGTAGTGGGCTTTTAGGTATTTCGGCTTTTTATTTTAATTTAGGGCTGATTATAGGTATTTAAAAATAAAATATTTTTTTATTATTTTTTGTAAAATTTTCCCCAAAAAATTTATTTAAAAATTATTTTAAAATACTCATAAAATTATTTTATGCTTAAAAATTTCCTTTTTGCATGAAAATTCATTTTATGAAAAATAATTTATTTCATGCTAATGCACTTTATGTAAATCATTCATTTCACAATAATAACTCATATTATGCATATTAAACTTAATTTAACATGCCACGTACTCATCAATCACATAGCACATAAATTCCCATAAAGGCACACACTTAGCTTTAATAGTTCTAAGTCAAGCAAATTATCACGAAAATTGCTAGGGTAGGTGTGGGTTGTTACTGATATGGTCTTGATGGTGGGGATGCCAAGGTCACATTTCCCAAATTTCTCATCCATGGGTAGTCTCTGATGAGGTCACCCATTTGTCCACACTTTAGACATGAGCCAGAGACCTTCCGCCAAGCTCCAGAATGCTTCTTGCCACAATGGCCATAAGTAGGGAGTTGCTTCAATTGACCATTACTCTTTCCAAGTGTTTTTGGTGAAGATTCCTTTCTTGGACCTCCTCCTTCCCCTCTATGATGGCCTTCATGACCCTTGCTCTTATGTTTACTCTTTTGCTCACATTCAGCTCGTTTGGCTCTCTCAGCCTTATGCCTCTTCTCCATTGTCTTAGCCTTGTTTATTAGTTTGGCCAAGGTTGAGAATTTAGTTGCTGCCAAAGAGTTGAATAGGGGTGTAGCCAATCCCCTCAAGAAACGGTTGATGCGACTGGCTTTAGTAGGAACAATGTTAGCAGCAAAATTGCTGAGTCAATTAAACTCCTTAGCATACTCTAACACTGACATTCTAGGTTTCTGCCTCAACTATTCAAATTGTAGTGCCTTATCCTGCCTTTCACCTTTTGGCAAGAATTGATCCATCATCTCTTGCTTAAATTTTGCCCAAGTAGGTAGGTCTGCTCCATACAATTAGTCTTTAACATTCCTTTCATACTAGTACCATACATCTTTCTTAAGTTAGAGTCCTACCAACTTAATCACCTAAGTGTCAGAGTAGGATAGTCGATGGACTAACTTATCAATCTCATCCAATAATTCATGAGGGTCATTAACCTCCTCACCATAAAAGGTAGGTGGTTGTAGCTTCTTGAATTTCAGGATGGTCATTCCCTTGTTAGGTAGACGCTTCCTTTCCTTTCGTGTAGGTGCCACTACTGTAGGAGGCAAAACTTCATTCTCCTCTTATGTTGGCAGCACTTCCTGCCTTTGAGCTTGCAGCTCATCCAAATCTTTGTGCAAGTCCCTTATCTCCTTGCACATAGCTTGAACCTCTTGTGAAGGGCTTTGCTCACTAGAGCCCGTGGTTAGTACTCTCAAGTTAGACCTTTCTCTCGATCTCACTAGTGCAGAAGCCGCATTTGACGTAGTGTCTGATACTGCATTCTCACTAGCTCTAATAGGTTACGTAGCTATAGGGATATTTTTCTTGGGAGGCATTCTGCTATAACGGTAAGGAATTTAGTGCTAACTCCCTTCTAACCTATATAAACCCACTATCACATTATTATACCTACCATGCGTTTAGCATGAGCACACATCATAATGTATCACATCATAGGACATGTATCACATATATCACATATCATGGTATATATCATGTATCATAATCATGTAACGCATAACCTATAGCATAATGAACTCTCCTATCATATAAACGTCAATCATTTCATAAGCAATAAAAGAAATCAATCCACACTAAGTAGCTAAGTAGTTAAACAATATCATTCATATCCTTTAAGTCTTATGTCACCAGGCCAATGGTTACTAACCACCAACTCGAGTCTCAGGTGTGTCCTTCATCAGGGAGAACATCAAGTAGCTTCCAGGGTCAAGTAGGTGAATAATCAATATGAGGGCAATTAAGAGCAATGTGACCAATGCCACCACATTGATAGTAGAGGAAGTCTCTATCTGGCATGGGACCTATTGAAGATAAGGATCTAGATGGCAAGTAGCAAGAATCTCTAGGTGCATAGTTTCCCATCTGTTCAACACTTCTAGTCTTAATATGCTCCACGCCCTCCCTCAAACCATGCAGTAAGGACCTAAGACGTCAATTTTCTTCCATTAGGTCCAATTAGTCTCTTTCCAACTTTTAAATCTTACTATGAACCCAGTCATAATCTAAACACTCCACGGGGTCCTCCTCATCAAGAATCTTCTCTTCCTTGTAGTGTATCATAAGTACAATCTTCTCAAAAATCTCTCGCCAGGTCATCTTGCAAGCTACACGAAGTGCTTTAGGTCAAGGTCCTCTAGTAGGGGTTCTCTTCTTGGTCATCTGATAAAAGAATCATAAGGCATACAAAATAGTAACAAGGAGTACGAAAGCTTATTAGGATTTTGCAGAACTATACAATCGATAAACTGCAATTGACATGAAGGAAAATTCCTATGCTTCAGGATTATGCTTAATCAACCTAATAAACAGACATGTCCAGACTAGACTAAAACTACATCTTTGATACCAACTTTGTCACATCCTAACTTTGGAGATATGGCGGTCTTAGAATATGGGGAGACATAAGGTTACCCATTCCCATAGAACCCACTCATGCACATACAAACACGGCCTAGGATCGTACCAAATCTCATACATTAACTTCGTTGACCATTAATAAGGGAAAACCTTAATTTCCAGAAGAATAGTTTAAAAATACTTTAAATACAATCCAGAAGAAAAGAATAGTTAAGACTCCAATAAATCGTTAAATAAATATTTTTTTAAAATAAACTCCCAATAAGAACTCCTAGAGTTATCTAAGAGTGACTCTTGCATATAAATAGACTCAGACAAGGAAATCCCCTAAGCGGAGTAGATTGCTTGAGCTATCACTTTGCCTCCTCATAATGCTCACCTAAAAACTACACAAGAAAAGGGGTGAGATAGATGATCTCAAGGAGTAAACAATATGGCATATAAAATAACACCTATCCCTTAGAAAGGGCTCATAGCTTATAACTCATAGTTGATGATTCATAATTCATGATTCATAGTTCATGGCTCATAGTTTGCAATTTAACAAGGTTCACAGAAATCACACTTATCACTTATCACATAGAGAGTGAAGGTTGATGTCGTATTCACTCAAACACATAGAGTAAAGGTGGCATCAAACCAAATTCCAACTCTTATCACATAATGAGTGTGAAGCTGATCAGGCCCCATGGCTAGAATTGCCCTTTCTAGTTAAGGTGGATACACTACTCCTATCCATTGAGTTAAGACTATGTGCATAGATTCTAATGATTTCCTACATCAGTATGAGGATTTCTGCAAGGGTTCATAGGTACCATAGCCAAAGCTCATGGCAATCACTTATAACAATAGCATTGAAGAATGCAATCACATGTAGCATAATAGCAATAGAAGTTTAGCTTATTGAACAAAAGATAAACAACACTTTGGTTCTAGAAATAATATAAGGTAAGGCAACATTCACAAAGGTTCTTCCTTATCATTGAATAAACAACAATAATTTCAGACTGATTATCCTTTGGCAACCTAAGCTTAACAAAAAATTCATATAATTATAATTTATGATAAAAAGGAACTTGGGTTTCAAGAATCTCAAAGGTTCACATATCATGATAACTTATACTTGTAACATAAACATAATGTTTACTCACCTTGTGATTCCTTAGCTCCTAATGCTTGTAGCCCTTGCACTTCTAACAATCCTCAAGCTCTAACATAACATTATACTTCAATACTTAGCATTTGCTTAACATCATACTACCTATCCCACAACTACCCCATGCAGATATATCATTCACTTATACTTGGAGTTGCACTTAGAATTGCACTTATCACTTGCACATAACATGTTGACTTCTAAGTCTTGCACACTTTGCCTTCTTAGGCTCATATGAAATCATATAATAACTCATACCAAGACTTTTCTAAAGCCAAACACAATAAATCATAATCTTAATTTTAATTTAAATTAACTTCCAGCTTGGTACACTTAATACTTTCCATATATATCAACTTGACAAGAAAACCTTCAAAGAGTCATACTGATCTCTTTTGACCAATGTGAGGCCTCGCCCGAGCATCAGCCCTATCCATTAGAGGGAACTGGGATACTCATTCGGGTTTAGACTCACGATGGAACCCTTGGGTTTTGGATTTGGTTTATTTTTTAAAAATAATTTTAGGAGTCACCACCCTAATTTTTTTTAAATGGGAAAAATAAGGAAAAATCTAGTTTGACTCCAATTTATTAATTTTTTACTTTAATTTACCCATGGATAAAATCACTAGCCTCGAACCAAGTTGAGCTTGGGGACTAGGTTTTTGGTTTCAAATAATCAAAATTTAGCTCTTAAGTTTAATTTGACTTTGAAAAATTGATTTCATGAATGACAAATATTATAAGATGATAATTGGAAATAAGATGCATGAATATGACATGTGTGCAAGGAGAAAATTAAAATAAAATATCCACAAATTAAAAAGAGAAAAAGAGATTAATAGAGATTTGGATTTGCATTTTGGACTTAGATTCGAATCCTGCCTACGTACCCCATTGAATGGGGATCCAAACCCACGTAGTTCGTTCCACGATTAAGCGGAGGGTTTTGGAGTTGTTCAAGTTAATTTTGGTTTGGGTGTTTTGAAAGTGAGGGAAAAGGCTGATATCTTTGCTTTTGATGGGCAAAGGGTTTTACTAGACCGAAGTTCCATTTTATCAGAACCAAGTGATTGGATTGATTAGGAGATCAATTAATCAATTAAAATGATTAATTAACTAATTAATATGGTGAAAAGGATAGATGGATTAATTAATTGAAAAGATTAATTAATTAATTTGGATGAAAGGTGGATTGAGAAAAAGGATTAATTTGACTTTGGAAAAAAGTGATTAATTAATTAATTAAAAAGATTAATTAATTAATTAATTGAGTGATTAATTTGAAAAAATAGTTTTAGTTAATTAAAAAGATTAATTAACTTAGTTAGGGTGAGATAATTAATTAATTAAAAAGATTAATTAATTAATTAATTAGAGAGTGGTTGGAAGGGGAAGAAAAGAGGAATTAGTAGATAACCATCAATACTAACTCAAGAGATTTGTTGGGATGAAGGATGGAGGGGGTATTTATAGGAAAAGTGGATGAGGGTAGTTTAGGTAGTGAAAATGTAAAAAGACCATAAGGGGTAGGGCTAGAAGCGCTGAAAAATCAGGTTGGAAGGTATTTTAGGGACTGCAGGTAGGGTAGTGGGACCCGCGCCATCGGAGGCACCGGTGGCACTGCCGGTGCGGGGCAAGACACTCGGTGCACCACTCAGTGGCATGCCAGTGCCGCCCAGAGAGGTGGCAGCACCGCCCAAAGCCTTTATCACAGCCCGACTTAGAGAGCTATGATGATCCTAGGACACGGAAAGACATAAGGTCACCCACACCCATAGAATCCTTAGCTTATGTAAAATTACTGATCAAATACCCATATCTTATTCAATTAAATAAAAACTTATAAAATTTGCGGAATAGGCCCATAAACTTCTTACATCTTAAAAATAGTTCTTATAAATCAAAGTAAAAAGAAAACATTTGAAAATAACTCAACAAAATAAAAGTCCAAATAATCCTAAAATTAAAACCACAAAACATTAATTTCTGATCGATTCTCAAGTACTTTGCTTATTACCCCGGAGCACTAAACCGAAGTTCACCAATACAAATGAATAAAGAGAACTCTACTATCTTCTGGGCAAAGCAACCACTCAAGTGGAGGAACAGGCTTGAGTTAGTTACCTTGATCAATCTTGCCATCCTGAAATATATAAACATAGAAAAGGGTGAGTAGAAGACTCAGTGAGAGTAGATGCACACATAGGGTATGTAAGAAAATAAACATGGGCTCAATAACATAGCTTAGTTGTAAAAATGAGGAATAAACAATAGGATAGCAGAAACAACTTATAACTTATCTTAATTTAGGAGTAGGGGCTATTGCCTTCTCTACTCAACTTATAGCATAAGACTTATCAGGTCTTATGGCTAGCAATATTGGACCCCTACTAGCCAAGGTCTGGATACTTTGCCCTATCCATGGGCATACCTTGTGCACAAGTCCAATGTTCACCCCACATTGAGAAGGGGTGTTTCTGTAGGCTTGGAAAAGTAAACAATAATATATACATAGCAAGAGTTTAACTTATATTAGGACTCCTATGAAAGAGTCCTACTTAGCTTGAAAAACTTGGTTTAAGGTTTACAATGCCATTACATGTCATAATATAACTTAATGTGAGATTTGGGTTCAAACAATCAACTTAAGAAAGAGTCCTACTTAAGGTGAACTCTTAAGCAAACATAGCTTATGAAATCATAGTCAATCAATGGACATGGAATCATGAAGGAAATCATTCAATCTCAAAGAAACCATTTCATATTTACAAAGAAATAAGAGTGTGCATTACAACTCATCTTAAACTCTTGTGCTCCTAGTTAACCAAGCTAAGTGAACCGCAGGGCTTGAACCTCTTTAACCTCTACAACATAAATCAAATAGTTCTTATTTATTTTATATAGTCAATAACTTATCATGTTTATGCATTTTCTTACTTAACTTAAGTGGTTGACTTGAACTAGGACTCTTAGTCCCACTATGAATCTTTGATCAAACAAAGTCAACTTTTAATATTTTTCCTTATTTTAACTTTTAATCTTGATGATTTAATATTTTAATATTATTTTAATATGTTTAATGATATGTTTTAATTCGTCTTAGGTCATGGTCAAACTTTTGACTTTGACTTCTTAAGGTCAACCCTATACTAAAGGTACACCCTAATAAAAGTCTTAATATTTGACTTGTTCATACTAATTGACTTCATAAATTTTTAATTAATTTATTTAATTATATAATTATATCCTTAATTCAATGTTTATATTTAATTTATTTAGAAACTCAATTCTTAGGTCTAGAGTTTACCCCTCAAAAGATTTCAACTCGCCCATCCTTCGATTGCTTGTGTTCTTGCTATCAATTTCAAATTTTATTGCTTAATTATTTAATTAATTTATTTAATTACATAATTTTAATTAAAACTAGGCTTAATTAACTTAAATTGGAAGGTTCCCAAATTTAAATTGTTCATAGATGTTTAAGAACATTTTTAAAATTTCATTTTGGATTTCTCAATAATTCGAACTCGGATTTTACTTCCAACAATTTCTATGTTCAATTGGTTCTAAACTCAACCAAAATCTACTTAAAAAAAATTACAGAACTTGGGAATTAATTTCCCCTTTTTGGTCAAATGGTTCTTACATAATTTTTTTTTTTTCATTTAATCATTTTCTTCACCATCAACCATACTTTTGTTTGCAATCAACTCCCTTTTTTATTCCTAGGCACAATTGTTTTCTGCATTCAACAAATACCTATCCTATTCTACTAATTAATTCAATCCAATGCCACATTGCCATGACTTATAAACATTTTTAATTGCTGTAAAAAAAAATAAAAAATATTAAATTGAGAAAATAATTCTTCTCACCTTAATTCACAAGGATAATTTCACTCCCCTTCTACTAGCCTTAGCCAACCCTTCCAAGATTGAACAACAAAAATTTTAATTTTTTTTTACAGCAGATACAGAAATAATCAGCCCATAAAAATTAACAAGATTTAATGTAGAGGAATTTTACTTTGCAAAAATCTTGTTTTTTTGTTGTTGATTCTTGAATTTATTTGAGAGAAAAGAAAGAAGAAGAAGATTTGTTTTGTTTTTTTTCATTCTTTTGGAGAAAGGGGGTGGCATGTACAGCAGCCAAAGTGAGGGGGTTGGCTATTGTACAGCTTTTAATTCTAGGGTTTTCTTTTTTTCTTTTTTCTTTTTTTTATATTTTATTAATTTTAAAAAAATAAAATACCGATTTTTAGGTTTTGGTGCAATTTTCTTATGCTTCTGTTGAGAATTTGGAAAAATGTTCAATTGGACTTTAGTTCCAAATATTCTTAACTTTCATTTGGTATATCTATTTACAACTTTGGTCAAATGACCAAAATACCCTTGATTAGTGGCAGCTGTCAGGTTTATTTTTGGTATTTTCTTGATAACTTTTCCGTTTCTTATTCTTTTTCGTTCAAACGAAAAGCATTGCATTTTATGTAATATTTAGGACTTATTTTTAGTATTTTATTGATTTTTAACTCAAATACCCTTGGTCCATTGTCTTAGGGTCAAAATGACCAAAATACCCCTATAGTCAAAACATCCCCTATTACTATCCTAACTTATTCCTTACATTATTAAACATCCTAAAACATATTTTGAACATAAAATAAGTCACATTATACCATACTTAATGCATATTAGATCTTATAATTGCTATCTTTAAGCAGGGTGCTATAGCCTCAGTGGGTGTGTTGGCTCAAATGCACTTTTCTATTCGTCCAGGTTTTGGGACTTCCGGATTAGTTTTTGGGAGTTATGGAGCTCAGAAATTTAATCGATCAGTTTCAATAGGTTCGAAATTAATTTTAGAATATTTTAGCAGTTAGTCTGAGAGAGATTTTAGCCGATTTTAGAAAAATATTGTCTAATATAGAAGGTCCGGTCAGGGTAGGAAAAGTGCCAGTGTTTGAAAATTATGCATCTTCATACGAATGTGACTAAAAGTCCATTTTAACTCCAGGAGCACTGCCTCCTGCTCCCTCGCAAGGGGCGCTGCCCCCTTGACCCTTGTCCACTAACAGGCTAGCAGGACCGCCATGTTAGCTTTACATAGCGCACTAATTTTAGTAGGTGTCTAGCTGCGACTGAATGATGAGGTGTAAAATAAAAGGTTCACAACCAGTCATACAGTCAATCTTATAGTTAATTTAAGGTCATTAATTCACAATTAACATATCATAAAACCTAATTCACATGTCACTTAATCATGTGCACATATTAATGAAACATGAAAATTAGGGTTTGAAAACCCTAGGTAGGCCAAAACACTCTAGGTGTTTCCCTAAGCTACTCCTTCAACCAATGTGCAATTAAATAATGTATCATTCATATACACATCTCAATAATCATTAAAATGTCTCTTACAAAAATTATAGGCCTTTGGATCAAAATCCCAAGGTAGGCTGAATCTATATTGCCAAGGAAAATCATGAATTTTCTTGCTTTTCACACTTTTTGATTATTATAGTAATATGTAAACGCATGATTTAAACCAATATTTTTCATGTAATCATAACAAAAATTAGTTTAGGATGCAACAACATGCAAATTGCCCCCCTTGAAGAACATATGCATGAAAATTCTAACTTTTAGGTTTTAGGGTTCATCTTTGATAGATTTGCAAAGAAAGAGCTACGTTTACGGTTGGAAATATGTTTCCCCTTCAAAAACACAAGCTAGGCCAAATTTAATAAGAAAAAAAATAGTAAATATACAGCCTCATATGGATTATTCATGGTCAGTTTCATAAAAATCAAATAGTAGCTTGAAAGAAGAGGAAAACTTATGAAGAAGATCACAAAATCACAAGGTTTCGAGGAACCTTGTGAATTTTAGTTAAGAGAGAATTTTTGAGAGAAAATTTTGTAAAAAATGTGATGATTAATAGAATAGAGGCTACCACATGAAGAGGAGGCCAAATTCTAGGTTAATTTTAAGGTTTTGGTGCAAAATTAGAAGTTTGCCATTAATGAGCTAGGTTAGGAGTGTGTTTTAGTGTGTTGGGCCTTTAATTTAATTTATGGGCTGATTATAAATAATTAAAAATAAAATATTTTGCTTCTTATTTTCATTAAAATACCCCCAAAAATATATGATTTAAAATATTTTAAAAATGCTCATAAAATTATTTTATGCTTAAAAATTGCTTTGTACATGAAAGCAAATAGTTTGTCACAATAGTTCGCAATTAAGCAATTTGTCATGAAACTCCTAGCTCGAGTATGGGTGATTACATTCCCCCCCCTCCCCCCCCCCCCCCCCTAAAACAAATTCACCCTTGAATTTAGGTACTTACTCATATGCTCTTGAAATGCTGAGGATGCTTCTGCCGCATTTCTTCCTCGGCTTCTAAGTACACTTATTTATTCCATGATTTTGCCATTGGACCTTGATCATATGTATCTCTTTGTTTCTCAACCTTTTCACTTGTTGATCCATTATGGCTATTGGTAACTCTTTATAAGATAGTTTCTTATCTATTAAAATGTCTAGAGGTGACAAAACATGGGATGGATCCAGTACATACTTCCTTAACATCGAGATGTGAAATACTAGGTGAGCATGGGCCATAGTTTGGGGTAAGACAAGTCTATAAGACACTTCCCCAACCTTATCCAAGATCTTAAAAGGACCAATGAAATAAGTTGATAGCTTTCCTTTCTTACCAAACCTCATGACACCTTTTATTGGGTAAACCTTCAAGAAAACATGATCTCCCACAGCAAAATGAACATCCTTTCTCTTGGATCTGCATAGCTCTTCTGTCTACTGAAGGCCATTTTCAGCTGATCTTGTATAAATGGTACCTTCTCGATAGTCTCCTTGAGCAATTTTGGCATCTCCATGTATTTGTCTCTAGGCTTAACCCAACAAACTGGAGAACGACATTTCCTTCTATATAAGGCTTCATATGGTGACATGCTGATGGACGAATGGTAACTGTTGTTATAGGCAAACTTAATCAAAGGTAGGTATTTATCCCAGCTACCACTAAAATCCAAGACACACATTCTTAACATGTCTTGTAGTGTCTAATTGTCTTTTCAGACTATCCATCTATCTGAGGGTGAAATGTAGTACTGAAGTCTAATTGTGTTCCCAACGCTTCTTGCAACTTTTGCTAGTACCTTCAGGTGAACTTAAGTAACAAATACTATTATTGAACTCACCTCAAGTATCCTTAGCTCATAATAACTATAATACTAGTTCTCACAATCTTGCACCTCTTTTACCTTGCCAACACCTAACCATAAACTCTAATGATCCTATTCTTAACAATGACTCTCACACTATAATGCAATCAGACTCTCACACTATAATGCAATCATACACGACTCAAATAGACTTCACAATAGATATGCCATACAATCACGACATCATTTGGGTTATCTATGCTATGGGGTGACACTCACCAAAGTCCCCCACCATAGCTCTCATAACAAATAATTACATACAAGCAATATTACAAATACTTTAAATCGTTTCAAAACAATTGAAGACATGAAAACCAACTTCCAATGTAGGATTTATTTAAGATAAAAACACAACAATTGAATTGATAACCAAGGTATCTTTTATGGAGTTTCTTAAAGATTTGAAAAAGAAACTAGTAAATCTCAACAACATCATTACTTACACAAACAAATAATTAAATCATTTCAAGACTAACATCTATATAGATAATCAAAACAATTTCCAAATCAAAGTCTAAAGTTTTACCTTAGAAAAAGATTGAAAAGATATATTGGAATCCCATAAAATCAACAAAATAATAAGAACAATGTGATTTCAATTGGTTTATTGATAATAGAAAGTAGAGATTGATCAAAAGAAAGAAGTCTTAGAGTAGTTTTTATCTTAGAATTGAGTTTAGAAGGTAAGGGAATGGTTGCTATCAGTGGGTTTCCAAATGGGTTAAGTTAGGTATTTAGAAGTAGGGTTTTTACGGTTAAAAGCTGAAAAATTCTGAATTTAAATTTTTTGCAGTGGCTAAAAGACAAAAGCGTCTCCAATAGGGTCATGGGCAGGACTTGCAAATAGAAAAAAGACATGGGCTTGTCTACAAGGCTCATAAGTGTGACTTACAAGCAAAATGGGCATCTAGTTTTTTGCTAAAAGACACAGCCATTTGTCTTGTCCATTGACACAGGTGTGTCACCACCTAATCAAGCTTTTAGCTCAAGTAAACTCAAATTCAAGCATATCATTGCAATGCCAACATAAATACTCAACAAACTAGTGACTTAACATAATGCATAGCATAATTCAATCATAAAATGTACAGAGTTACCAATCAACAAGCACACAACTAAGGTTTAGAAACTTAGGGCATTACATGCACATATAAGCATTACGTATACCACAAAAATAGGTTCAAAATTCAAATGGGCATGATTAGGCATCTTAAGGCTCAAGTTTGGCCTTACTAACCCAATAAGCATTTAATTTGTTTTTCCTATAGTGTCATTATTGATTCTTATGAGACAAATAAGCCTAGGGTATTACATTTTACATGCCTTAAGAAAATTCATCCTTAAAATTTTAAGAACTTACTGGTTACAATTGAAATAGTTATGGGTATCATTTGAGCATATTCTCCTTGTTTTCCCATGTGCTTTCTTCTACATCGTGGTTTCACTATAGCTATCTCCTTATTCCTCAGTTTCTTTACTTGTCAATCTAAGATGGTGATGGAAGCTTCTTCATGGAAAAGGTATCCATCTATCTAATTGTAGGATAAATGAGGAATTAGACACATATTTCCTTAACATTAACACATGAAATACTGGGTAAACATGCTCCAACATTGGTGTTAAGGCTAACTTATAAGTGTAATACCCAATGTTTCTCTAACCTATTAGAGTTAGTAATGGTGACACTATAATGTTAACCTACTGTACCATTCAAGGCCTTTCTAGCATATTAAGAATCATAAAAATACCATAAGAAGTAATTTTGATGAACAATGTGACAATGAGTAAAGAATATAATCAATTTTGATAAGCATTTTTATAATAAAATGAAAGTCAAATTGAGTTTCACTTAATGTGACTACGTTAATTATTTATTTGAAATGTGAATCTAAAGTGCTAGTGAATGGACATTAGCATCTCCTAAGTCATTGGGAAATAATAATAGTGACATGGGAAGTTAATTTCAATAAAAGTTATAATGGTACAATAGAAGTCAAACTTAGTTTGACCTAGTGAGTCTACATGATTTATATACTTGAACAATGCTATTGAAGAGCTGGAAATTGTGCACTATAAAGTGAATAAGATTTATATAGCAATATCTATAGTATGTAGTGATATTAGAAGATAAAAAATATGTATACTAAAGTGAAATAAAAGAAATGAAAAATCCATTAAGTTACTAATTTTGAAATGTGCATATATGGGCTTGTTAATGGGCTTCTGAACATCAAAGGCTCAAGCCCATTTGGATGGCTAGCCCATTGGGCCTATAGTTAGATGAAAATAAATTCTCTAATATTAGAATTGGTTAGCGAAGAGACAAAATGATGTTGGAAGAGCTAGCCACAAAATTTGACTTAGAAGCCACCATTTTTTTACTAAGACAAATAATTTCCCAGCTTAAATTCTCACTTTTCCTACACCAAAGTCTACATTCATTTTTGCTCTTTCCACACCATATGATAAACATCATCAACCAAAATGTGATGATAGCCATTCAACTTGATTAAATCACAGCCATCCATTTTGATTAAATCCTAACCATTGGATTAAGTGTGATTAAATCACCATTGTTCAACTTTCATATGTAAGCAATATGATGAGCATAATTTCTCCATTTTTATGAAACCTAACACGAAACACAATTCCTGGAGGAAGAACACCCTTTAGATTTTGGCCCTCCATCATAGAAACATAAACCAAGGCTTTCCAAGGTAAGGAATTACACTTATGTAATAAACCAGACCTACCTTAGGAGTTTCGTGATTGATTTCTTGAATTTAGAGTTATTATGTTAAAATATGTGCTTCTATGGAATTCATGTGTGGTGTGATTGACAAGTATGTGATATGTTAGATTAATTCTAATATGTATAAAATGAATTATTATTATGAAATAAATAATTTATATGAAGTGCATTAGTATAAAATAATTTATTTCACATAAAATGAATTTTCATTCAAAAGCAATTTTTAAGCATAAAATAATTTTTATGAGTATTTTAAAATATTTTTAAATAAATGTTTTGGGGGAAATTTCAATGAAAATAATAAGAAAAATATTTTATTTTTGATTACCTATAATTAGCCCATAAATTAAATAAAAAGCCCAATTTCTCAACAGCCCACTACACTAAAACACTCCTCACCTAGCTCATTAAGGGTAAACTTCAAAATTGGCCAAAACCCTACATATATATTCAAAATTTTGGCCAACCCTAGTCCTATCAGCCACCATTCTATTTTCTATCATATTTTCAGCAGAAAATTCTCTCAAAATTATTCTCTCAATCGAAATTTACAAGGTGCCTTCAAACTTTGCGATTTCGCAACTGTTTTTGTAAGTTTTTCTCTCATTTCAAATTACTATTTGATTTCTATGAAATTAATCATGAGAAAATTATTTTGGAATGATATTTACTGATTTATATTGATTGAATTTGTCCTAGGTGAATTTTGGAAAGAGAAATCGATTTTTCTACTGAAAACACAAACCTCTCTATGCAAATTCTCCAAAGGTGAACTCTGAAACTCAAAATTGGAATTTTTATACATAAACACTTTGGGGGGCCGCCGATTTGTATTTATTGATGTTATAAATTGATTTTTGTTGTGTTTAGATGAAAAATATTGATTTAAATCATATTTTTGCATATTATTGTAATGACTAAAAAATACGAAAAACAAGGAAATTCATGGTTTTCGCACTAAAACTTAAAAGTTGGAAAATTTCATAAACACATATACTCATGGCTTTTGATTTATATATATTTATGTTCTAAACTAATTTTTGTTATGTTTGTATGAAAAATAATGGTTTAAATCATGTTTTTACATATTACTGTAATGACCGAAAAGTACCAAAAACAAGAAAGTTTCATGGTTTTCATCCTAAAACTTAAAGTTAGAAATTTTTCATGCATATGTATCTATATGGGTGCCAATTCCTACGTGTTAATGTTATAAAATAATTTTTGTTATGTTTACATAAAAAATCCTAGTTTGAACCATATTTTTGCATATTACTGTGAACGGAAAGTGCAAAAAAGTAAGAAAATTCATGGTTTTCTTGAATAGGGCATTCAGAGAATGAATGTATTTTTATTCCAATGTCTATAATTTTTATATGATGTATTTTAATGATTTTTGACATGTATACATGAATGATAAATGATTAAATTATATGTTGATTGAAGGAATGGCTCTAGACAAGTCTAAAGACAATTAGGTATACTTAGGGTATCTTAACCCTATTTTGTGATTAATATAAGAATGTCAATAAGTAATATGGAAAATATTTTTTATGATGAAGTAATAATGAATTAATGATCTTGATTTGACTATGAGATTGATTGTGTGAATTGGTCGTAAGAGATAAGCATGATGCTCAAAAGGTTACTTGTTAAGTTAATATATATGGAAGATATTAAGTATACTAAGTTGGATGTTAAATTGAATTGATATTAAGATCATGATATATTGTGTTTGACTTTAGAAAAGTTATAATATGGGTTATAATGTGATTTCATGTGGGCCTATAAAAGGCAAAGTATGCAAGACTTTAAAAGTCAAAATGTTTTGCACAAATGATGAGTGCACTTCTAAGCTCCAAGTTTATGTGAATGTTCTATATGCATGGGGTAGTTATGGGATAGGATAGCATGATGATTAAGCAAATGCTAAGTATTGAATTAAATATTATGTTAGAGCTTGAGGAGTAATAAAAGTTCAAAGGGCTATAAGTACTAGGAGCAAAGGAACTACAAGGTGAGTAAACATTATGTTCATGTTACAAGTACAAGCTATCATATTATGTGAACCTTTGAGATTCTTAAAACCCAAGTTCCTTTCCATTTTCAAATGTCATTATATGATTTTTTTTGTTATGCTTGGGTTGCTAAAGGATAATTGGCCCAAAACCATTTTGATTATTCAATAATAATAAAGAACCTTTATAATTGTTACCTTACCTTATTTTCTTTCTAGAACCACACTATTATTTATCTTTTGTTTAATAAGTTAAACTATTATTGCTATTATGCTACATCTTATTACTTTCTTAAGTGCTATTATTATAAGTGATTACCATTAGCTCTAGCTATGGTATCTAAGAACCTTTTTTTTTGCAGAAATCCTTGTGCCAATAAGGGTAATCATCGTGTCATATCCCAAATTTCTAAGATATGATGGTCCTAGAACATGGGGAGATATAAAGACACCCACACCCATAGAACCCACTTACTGCATATAAAAACATTGCTTAGGATCGTACCAAAACCTCATGCATTAACTTAATTATCCAATAATAAGGAAAACTTTGACTAGCGAAAGCATAGTATTAAAATACTTTAAATATAATCCATATGAAAAGAACATTTAAGACTCCAAATAAACTATCAAATGAATAATATTCCAAAAATAAAACTCCCAAACAAGAACTCCCAGAGCATCTAAAAGTGACTTTTCAATAACAACATATGATAATAAACTTGGACAAGGAAATTCCCCCAAGCGGAGTAGATTGCTTCAGCTATCACCTTGCCTCCTCATAATTCTCACTTGGAACCACACAAAGAAAAGAGGTGAGAGAGCTAATCTCAATGAGTAAACAATACAACTTATACAATAACACATATCCCTTAGAAAGGGAGCATAGCTTATAACTCACAGAAATCACACTTATTACTTGTGAGTGAAGATCTCAATGATTTGTAACTCATGACTCATAGTTTACAATTTAACATAGTTCATAGAAATCATACTTATTACTTGTGAGTGAAGACCCTGCTAGATTCACTTATGAGTGAAGACTCTACTCAATTCACTTGTGAGTGAAGACCCTGCTTAATTCACTCGTATACACTAGTGAGTGAAGACCCTGCTCAATTCACTTAAGGAAGAGGTGGCATCATACCAAATTCTAGCTCCCAACTTGTAACTTATAAAGAGTCATGAAACCGATAGGCCCCATGGCTAGAACTGCCCCTTCTAGCTGAGGTGGATACTATGCCCCTATTCATTGGGTTAAGACCATGTGCATAGGTTCTAATGATTGCCTGCATCAGCACAAGAATTTCTGTATAAAAGGTTCATGGGTACCATAGCTAAAGATAATGGCAATCACTTATAACAATAGCACTTAAGAAAACAATAACATGTAGCACAATTGCAATAATAGTTTAACTTATTGAACAAAAGATAATTAATAGTGTGATTTTAGAAAGAATAATAGGTAGGGCAACAGTTACGAAGGTTCTTTCTTATCATAGAATAATCAAAATGGTTTTAAAATAATTGTCCTTTGGAAACCCAAGTTTAACAAAGAAATTATATAGTTACAAGAAGGAATAGAAAGGAACTTGGGTTTCAAGAATCTAAAAGGTTCACATAACATGATAACTTGTTCTTGTAATATAAACATAATGTTTACTCACCTTATGGTTCCTTTGCTCCTAGTACTTGTAGCCCTTTGAACTTTTACTACTCATCAAGCTCTAAAATAATATTTAATTCAATACCTAGCATTTGCTTAATCATCATGCTATCCTATCTCATAACTACCCCATGCACATATCACATTCACATACACTTGGAGTTACACTTAGAAGTGCACTCATTACTTGCACATAACATGTTGACTTTTAAAGTCTTACACACTTAGCCTTTATAGGCTCATATGAAATCACATTATAACTCATACTATGACTTTTCTAAAGTCAAACACAATGTATCATGATCTTAATATCAATTTAATTTAACATTCCACTTAGTACACTTATCACTTTCCATATATGTTAACTTAAAAAGTAACCTTTCAAGTGTCATACTTATCTCTCATCACCAATCCATACAATCAACCTTATAGTCAATTTAAGATCATTAATTCATTATTAATTCATCATAAAACCTATTTTCCATATTACTTAATCATATTCACATATTATTCACAATAAAGGGTTAGGAAACCCTAAGTATACCTAATTGTCTCTAGACTTGTCTAGAGTTATTCTTTTAACCAACATACAATTTAATCATTTATCATTCATGTATACATGTTAATAATCATTAAAATACATCATATAAAAATTATAGACATTGGAATTAAATTCCCCAACGTAGGCCGAATAGCCTAATCATTGAAAACATGAACTTTCTTACTTTTCGCACTTTTCGTTCACTATAGCAATATGCAAACGCATGATTTAAACCAATGTTTTTCATGTAACCATGTCAAAAATCATTTTAGAATGTTCTAATATATATATATATATGCATGAAGTTTTTCTAACTTTAGATTTTAGGGTGAAAACCATGAATTCTCTTACTTTCCATATTTTTTGACCATTATAGTAATATATAGAAATGTGATTTAAATCAATATTTTTCATCTAAGCATAACAAAAATCAATTTAGAACACAAACATATGCAAATCACCCCCTTGTAGAGTTTATGCATGAAAATTCCAACTTTGAGTTTTTAGGATTCACCTTTGGAGGATTCACGTAGAAGGGGTTGTGTGTTCGATGAAAAAAATCGATTTCTCTTTCAAAATTTCACCTAGGTTGAATTTAATAAAAAAATAGTAAATACATAGCCCTTGGGCCTATTTGAATTTAATAAAAAAATAGTAAATACATAGCCCTTGGGCCTATTATTTAATTCATGGGCTGATTATAGGTAATCAAAAATAAAATATTTTTCTTATTATTTTCATTGAAATTCCTCCCAAAATATTTATTTAAAAATATTTTAAAAATGCTCATAAAAATTATTTTATGCTTAAAAATCGCTTTATGCATGAAAATTCACTTTATGTGAAATAAATTATTTTATGCATAAGCACTTTATATAAATCACTTATTCCACAATAATAATATTATGCATATTAGAACTCATCTAACATGCCACATACTCATTAATCACATAATACATGAATTTTCATAAAAGCACACATTTTGTCTTAATAGCTCCAAATTCAAGTAAATGGTCATGAAAACTCTTAGGATGGGTATGGGTTGTTACATATCAGAACCTGTGCACATGGTCTTAACCCAATGGATAGGGGCATAGTATCCACCTTAGCTAGAAGGGGCGGTTCTAGCCATGGAGCCTGAGTAGTTTCACAACTCTTTACAAGTTACAAGTTAGGAGTTGGAATCTGGTATAATGCTACCTCTCCCTTGAGTGAATTGACCAGGGTCTTCACTCACTAGTGTATATGAGTGAATTGAGCAGGGTCTTCACTCACAAATAATAAGTGTGATTTCTGCGAACCGTGTTAAATTGCAAACTATGAGTCATGAATTACAAATCATGATCTATGAGTTATAAGTTATGAGCCTTTCTAAGGGATATATGTTATTGTTTAAGTTATATTGTTTACTCATTGAGATCATCTATCTCATCCTTTTTCTTTGTGTGGTTCCAGGTGAGCATTAAGAGGAGACAAGATGATGGCTCAAGCAATCTAATCCCTTTAGGGGATTTCCTTGTCTAAGTTTATTATATTATCATACTATGTTATGAAGAGTCACTTTTAGATGCCCTAGGAGTCTCTTTGTTGGAGAGTTTTATTTTTGAATATTATGTTTTGATGATTTATTTCGAGTCTTAAATATTCTTTTGGTATGGATTGTATCTAAAAGTATTTTCTTTAAAATTATACTTTCGCTAGTTGAAGTTTTCTTTATTATTGGATAATTAAGTTAATGCATGATGTTTTGGTAAGATCATAGGCAATATTTATATATGTATGAATAGGTTCTGTAGGCATGGGTGACCTTATATCTCCCCATGTTTTAGGATCATCATATCTCAGAAATTGGGATGTGACAACTCATCTCTTCCTTTACGTGTTCTAAGCATGAAACTTTCCATTTCTTTCATCTATATGAATCAGCCAATGGAGATTAAAAGTAAAAAATATTTACTTGGTATGTTAGTTGATGAAATGTGGAATTTGGGTTTCAAACATAAGGGTTAACAAGTGGAAACAAGCATGGGAAGTAAAGAGTTCAAATAGAGTTAAGGTTTGGCCTAAATTGAAGAAATTAGGGGGAAATGTTCTAAAACTTATTTGATGAATTCTAATGTTATTTAGGGTGGAAGATAATTGTTTGGAAGTATCAAAATGAATTATAGAAGCTTATTTTAAAACTTCAAATTTTGAAGGCATAACTTAGGTTAAAAGAGGAAGTTCAAGTTCTGATAATTGTTTTCTATGTTTAATTTCTGATTTATGATTTGAAACATGCTAATTTCATAATTATATGATCAATTTGAGGATTTGATGAGGAATTAATGGTTTTACCCAAATTCTAGGGTTTATGGAAAAATTAGAAATTTTGAGAACTGAACTTGAATTCATGGAATTGAAGGGAGAATTAAGCTTAAGAATGCTGTAACATGATTTATATAATATTAATTTCAAAATTCAATTGATAGAAATAATTTTCCCAAAATCTAATGAACTAGGTTCAATTATGGAATTGGAAGGTGAAAGTAGAATTAGTTCCATTGAATATTGGAAATTGTTTAAATTGATTCTAATTGGATAATATGAAATTGAAATGTGAAATTGGGAGGAAAGGAATTATCTTTCGTCAAGTGAATACATTTAGCTATTTGGAAAACAATTAACGAAAGTGTTAAAATTGGTAACAAGTATATGTATAGTGTGTCTTCACCTTAAAAGTAATAAGTTAGTACTACAATGAACAAGATAAAAGTGTTAACAAGTTAAGCTAAATTTAAACTAATGACATAACAAAAAAGTGATTAATGTGTAATTGAAATGCAAATGTGCATAATCTAAAGACAAGGACAAGGGCATTGTCTAAAAGTGCAAGGAGCATCACTAGCATCAAATTTAAATGTAAATAGGAGCAAAAGAGTCCAAAGTGAGTATTTAATAATATGATATGATATGTGCCATATTTTATAACCATTGTTGATCAAACCATCCTTATTGGAATATCCCAATTTCTTATTGAAGATGAATTGTCTATTGAATTTTGTATTTGGATATGATATTTCTTTATGGCATTTAACTATTATGAGCCCTTCCACATTGACTTTATAATGTGACTTTTGATGAGAATTATTTTTGTATTTGCATATTTTCCATTAAATCCCCTATTGTGAATTCCTTATGAACTTTCTATTGATGCCTATTAATAAGCAGAAGTATCCCTCTGATGGTGGGTTATACATCAGACCTTGTGCACATGGTATAAGCCTGTAGGTAGGGCAAAAGTACCCAGCTTCTGTTAGGGGGCAACGTCTAACCATAAGACTTGGTCGGTCTTGCATAATGTAATACATGTGAGTGAGTACGACTTAGGCCACCACTCTATAATTTATATGTGTAGGAAGCATTATGCTTCTAAGAATTTATTATTACTGCTAAAGATATTATTCTTGTCTTAAATGAGAAATTAATTCATATTGATAATTTTGATTAACAATGCTCCATTGTCATAATGAGCTCATCCTAATAAAGACCCATATACTCACCCCATATTGTATTATTATATATTCACTGAGTTTTGTCTCATTCCTTAGTTGTCTAAATTTTTAATGTAAGGTTGATGAGTCCGCAAGATAAATTCCAAGCCTTATTCTTCTTCTTGGAAATTACTCTATTAATTTCAAGTGTTGTGAATCTTGGTTATATGACTATGAAGACCATTGTTTTAGAGCTCTAAGGTTACCAAAGTTTTAGTACTAAAATATTATTGGGTTTATATGTATTGTAAATTGTATTGTAATTACTATTATAACAGTGCAATGAGTAATGAACATTTGGGTAATAACATGAAATACAAATTTGGACATTTTATGAGTTGAGTACATAAATGGTATTAGTAAGTATTTGGTAATAGGTAAAATGATAAACTAGTAATGGGCAATAAGGAAAGGTAATCAAGTTTTGATCATGAGATAAGGTTCAATATGGTAGATGATAAAGAATTATAAATTAAATAAGGTTCTATAAGTTTAGGTGACTTTATATCTCCCTATGCCTGAAGACCGTTACAGCTTAATAAGTGGGTCATGATATTTAGGGTTAATGAATATTTCATAAAGCCAATTCAGGTGGAAATGACCATTTTAACCTTAATGGAAATTCTCTAACCCCCTAAACCCATCTAATGGGCTTAATACAGTGAATATTCTCTAACCCCCTAAATTTTCCTCCTTTCCATATCACATATGGGTTTGGGCTAGATCTCATTTATTTAGGTTTTCACTAAGCTTAAAATTAGTTCTTTGATTTATTTAGTCCAAATCATATTCAATTTAATCTTTCTCATTTGTATCATTTACAAATTAAGATTTAATTGAATCAAAACCTTTATGGATTTAAACTTTAGGACATGCTAGTGTCCTTATAAATTTAATTATAAATCTAATCCTTTTACCACAAATCTAAAACTTTCACACTTGAAAGGTGACACTATTGGGGTTGTGACTTTTTAGGTTCATGTATAATTAGCAATGGGAATAAGAAAATATTTTTCTCTACTAATGTGAAATCTCCACTTTACACTTAGTCCTATAAGTCGTAAGTGACAGCTAGCATTCCATATCATGACTACCTAATTAGAAATGAATGTCTATAGTTGATTACTTAAACATCACATGGACCATTAATCATAAATTATCATGCACTAAAATCCCTTCATTAAGGATCATAATCTTGGCTAGCGTAATTATTTATGTCAAACACTAATGTGCCTTGATTCTAGTCCTTATCTCAGTTCTAATTCTTAATGATATTAGATTCCTATGAGAAACTCTTTCTAGTGAATCTTTTTGTCTTTGCTAAGAACTTAAGTATCAAGAATAACCATATAGCATAGGATCTCAACCTCGTTTACTCAAAGTAATCAATTCTTTCTTGGCGATCACTTACCTCCATACATAACTAAATAGAACTATCACATGCCATATATTGTGAACCCTCATTTTAGCACCTCTACAAATTAATTCTAGAATAACTGGACTCATTGTAGTATTTTTAGCAAAGACTGACACTTTCCCAACCTGATAGGACTTTTATAACAAACAACACTTTTCCAAAACTAATCGATTTTATTTCAAAACTAACTGTCTAATTGATGGACCTATCGACATTGACCCATAAATTTTTTAAACTTTAAAACCCCTAGAAATTGAGCTAGAAGTTGACCCAAAAATCTTGAAGGATGGAATGGCTTGTCGCCACGTGTCCCTAAAAACAAAGGTTGTGCAGCGCCGCACCCCTCGCTTATGCTCCTCCAAAATTCCAATTTTCCCTCTTTTAGCTCCTTTTTAGCATTTTTTAGCCTTTATCTTTTTGGAAATTTCACTTTTCCACTTTCCAAAGTTCCATCACCTCTATTTGCCTATAAATAGGTCCTCCTTTATTTTACCTTACCCCTTAAGCATTTGTAGATTGCTATCCACTTGCTCTCTCTCTCTCCCCCTCCAGTCAATCATATTCTTAATTAATTAATTAATTAATTAATAATTTTAATTAATTAATTAATCCACCTTCTAATCAAATTAATTAATTAATCATTTCAATTAATTAATTAATCCATCCACTTAATCCACTTAATTAATTAATTAATCATTTTAATTAATTAATTAATCCATTCACCTAATCAACTTAATTAATTGATTAATCTTTTTAATTCTTTAATTCATCAATTGATCTAGCCATCTATTATTATCCACTCTCTTTGAGTTGGATCCTAAATGTGTAGTTTCAATAAAACATAATTTCAGCCTAGTAAAGCCCTTCGCCGACTATAAAAGAAGGTATAACCTTTTCTTCTCACTCACAAAAATCCTAAACCAAATCAACTTCATTTGACCAACCTTTAAAACCCTTCCACTTGACCATGAAGCAAACTATGTTGGTTTTGATCCCCATTCAATGGGGTACATAGGCACTCTAAGCAGTAAATTCAAATCCTAATCAATTCCCTTTTCCCTTTTCATTTCCTTTTAATGTAAATTCTTATATTCTTGTTTTGTAAGGGAATTTGTGGTATTCCTAGAACATGTAAGGGCTAAAGAAGGCATCTCACTATTTAATTAATGTAACTAGACATTTTAGAGTAAAAGAGTGATTATCTGATTTCTCTAGTACACTTAAGGGCTGGAGGAAATACTCTCTTTTGCTTATTGATGTTATTTTATTTGCCATTTCATTTTCTCTTTTTATTCATAATTGTGTCATGCATTATTAATTATTATATTATAATTTTCATTTATGAAATCAATTTTTAAGTTAAATTAAACTTAAGAGCCAAATTTAGATTATTTAAAACTAAAATCCTAGTCCCTGAATCCTTTTTTGTTTCAAAGAGTAATGATTTCATCCTTGGGTAAATTAATTAAAGATTAATGAATTAATTTTGATTTTAGGTTTTTCTTATTATTTTTTCCCAAATAGATAAAATTAAGGTGGTGACTTCAAAATTATTTTCAAAATCAACCAATTCAAGCTCGATGGCTCCAATGTGAGTCTGAACCCAAATGAGCATTCGGATCCACTCCTAGTAGATGAGGCTGGTGCTTGAGCAAGGACTCATAGCTAGCGACTACATTAGGGATCAAACTCAAAATCTCTGGTTGCCACTTTTTAAGTAAAAGGAAAAGCAAAATTAGAGTATTACTATTTGATTGGAATTTTTTCCAAAATAATCTCCATTTGGCTCACTTATGTTTGATTTGGCTTTCATATATCATATTGAATAATAATGGCTCCTTGCCTAGCTGTATTTTTTAGGAAAACTTTTGGATGGTGAGTAGCATTGGCATGACAACTCTTTTTGAGTATGTTTGGAGATAGGAAAAGCATTCCATCCCATGATGAATCCCTAATCATTTCAGTGGTGTAATAAGCAATCAGTACGAGGCTTTTTGTCATATGTGGTTAGGTATATCGATGCTCTAGTGAGATGGGAATCCTAAACCAAATCACCCTTTACCCTTTTATGTGTAGTCTTTGTAGCATTAACCTTAAGTTCCATGTATAATAATAATTGAGACATTTGTGCATATGCCCATGAAACCTTTTTCGGCATGCATCATGACATTGTCATGCATACATAACTTAAGAAACTCGACAACAAAAAGACCAAGCACCTCAACACTAAAATCAGTGGTTTGTCACTCCAAACATGTAAGAACACACTCATTAAACTTCCTAACCTGGTGACTGACCAAAAAAGAAGAGAATCCTTTTCCTGACATATCATTGCATCTATACCCTTTTTTTTTTCCTTTCCAAAATGTAATCCTTACCCTTTCTTTTCTTCTATTTCTTTTAAAGGTAGTGATGGCCCCTTTCGATAAAGACGCATTAGCACTTTCTTCACTAACCTCCTAAAGAAGCAAGAGGAGACCTTCCAAAGTGCACTTATCATTGCCCTCAAAACTCAAATTGACTCTTTCATCAATGCCCTTAATGCCCAGTCTATGATCTCTACCAATGCCCTTAACTCCCAACACCGGTCCATTATCAATGAGGTTAAGGAAATGACCAATGCCACCATTACTCATCCTCTTGCTCGTGTTGAGGCTGCTTCTACCTAGCTAGAACTGGCCATACACCTACCATTATCAATCTTATTAATAAAGGGAAGGTACTTGAGACTCCTACCTCTTCTACTTTGGATTTGAATGCCACTGCACCCTCTCCTTACTATAAATCCTTTTCAGAGTGGAGATTTCTCTAACTTTTTCAAAGCTAAGAAGTTGATGGAGAAATTCAAAGCTATAGAAAGAATAATCAAGAACATCAAAAAGCTCAAAGACATGATAGATGTCGACTCCTTAATTCTCTTCCCAAATGTATGGGTTCCACCAAAGTTCAAGATGCCCATCATGGACAAATTTAATGGCACTAATTATCTAAAGATCCAACTTGAGATGTCTATGGGTGCTATGAGATCATTTGGTGGGGATGACGAGCCTTTGCTCAATTATTCCAACAATCCTTGATTAGAGCTGCCATTAAATAGTTGCTAGATCTTAACCAAAATTATAAGAAAGCTTGGGATGACATATGCAATGCATTCATCAAATAGTACCACTATAATATTGAATTGGATGTTACCTGTCGATATCTAAAAATGACCAAACAAGGTCAAAGAAAGTCCTTCACTGTCTTCCTTACAAGGTGCAGGGCAAAAGCTGCCTAAATGGTGAACCATTCATCTGAAGAAGAGAAAATTCACATTATCCTTAAGAACCTCCTCCCATAGTACTAAACTCATCTGCAAATGTAGTATCTCTTAGACTTTAAGGCCCTCATTGCCACTACTTCTAAGATTGAGGATTTGATCTAGTATGGACAAATAAAAAATGAATGCTTTAGCTGAGATACTGCAAGAACACTAATTACACCTCTAATTCCACTCACTCTACCAATTATAAGGGAGGAGAAGTAAATGCTATCTCATACCACCAACTTATGAGGTTAGAGAGAAGACCTTTTCTATGTTAGGCATGCCTTTGAACGCCATTTAAAGAAAAGCTTTGGAGGTTCACCTTGTCAAGCCCTTAGAGCCAAGAGCACCACCTAACCCATTGTCCAAGAACTATAATCCTAACGTTATGACCAACTTATTAAGCTACGACGATCCTAGGGCATAGGTAGATATAAAGTCACCTAAACCCGTAAAATCTCATTTTACTTATTATTCTTTAATATTTACTATGTTGAACCTTATTCCAAGATTAGAACCTAACCTTTTCTTATTGCACATTGCTAGTTTATCATTTTACATATTACCAAATACTCATTAATAACCTTTGTATATTCATCTTGTATAATTCCCCAATTTGTATTTTATGTCATTATCCATATGTTCATTACTTAATATAGTAACATAATAGTAATTACAGTACAGTTTATAATACATATAAATCCAATAACATATTAGTACTAAACTTTCGGTAACCATGGAGCTCTAAAATAATGGTCTTCATAGTCACATAACCAAAATCCATAACACCCTAATTTAGCATAGCAATTTCTAAATGTAAGGACAAGGCTTGAAATTTACCTTGCTAACTCATCAACCTGACCTAAAAATTTAAACAACTAAGGAATAAGACAGAGCTTAATGAGTACATAATAATACAATATAAGATAAGTGTATGGGTCATTATTAGAATAGGTTCATTGTGGCAATGGAGTGATGTTAATAAAAATTGTCATTATGAATCACTTTATCATTCAAGACAGAAGCAATATCTTTAGCAAAAATAATAAATTCTTAGAAGTGGTGTACTTCTCACATGTAAATAAAATAATGGTGGCCTAAGCCTTGCTTACTCACACACATCACATTACACAAGACTGATCAGGTCTTACGGTTAGGCATTCCCCCCTAACAGAGGTTGAGTACTCTCACCCTACTCGTATGCTTACACCGAGTGCATAAGGTCCGATGTATTACTCCACATCAGAAGGGTACTTCTGCTTATCAATAGACATCAATAGAAATGTTCATATGGAATTTAAAATAGGAAATTTAATCGAAAATATGCCAATACAAAAATAATTCTCATTAATGGTCATATTATGAAATCAATATGAAAGGGCATAATGGTCAAATGCCACAAAGAAATATCATATCCAATGGCTTAATATTTAATAGGTAATATATGCTCAACATGGGATGTCTCAATGAACATAGTTTGATCAACAATGGTTCATAGAATATGGAACATGTTATATTATATTATTGAGTACTCACTTTAGACTCCTTTGCTCCTATTTATGTTTAACCTTGATGCTAGTAGTACTCCTTGCACTCTTGGACGATGTCCTTGTCCTTGTCTTTAGATTCTACACATTTGCATTTCAATTACACATTAATTACTACCTTGTTATATCATTAGTTTAAATTTAGTTCAACTTTGTTAACATTTTTATCTTGTCCATTGTAGTACTCACTTATTGATTTAATGTTGAGACACACTATACATGTACATATTACTGATTTTAACATTTACCCTTAGTTGCTTTCTCAATGGCCAATTAAGGAAAAATAATTCTTTTCCTCCCAATTTTAATTTCAACTTTACATTATTCAATTAGAATCAATCTAAACAATTTCTAACAATCAATGGGATTAATTCCACTTTTACCTTCCAATTCCATAGATCAACCTAATTCATTAAATTTGGGAAAAATTATTTCTATCAATTAAATTTTGAAATTAACATCATACAAATTATGTTACCCCATTCCTAAGCTTAATTGTCCCTTCAATTTTGTAAATTCAAATTCAACTCTTAAAATCGTCAATTAGTCCATAAACCCTAGAATTTGGGGAAAACCATCAATTTCCCATCCAAACCTCAAATTGTTCATAGATTCAACAAAATAATACTTAAACAATCAATTCCCATTAATTAATTGAAATTGAATCACTTCATTTCGTAAAACCCTAATTTGTCCCACTTAGGGCAAATTTGGGGAAAACTTATAATTCATTATCAAATCTTCAAATTAATCATAGATATATGAAATTGGCATGATAATGATTTGTTTGCCCTTATGCACCAAGAAGGGGGGTTGAATTGGTGGGAAATTAAAAAATAGATATAAAGAGATAGGGAAGGAGAATGAACACAATCAATTTTATAGTGGTTCGGGTATTAATAAACCCTACATCCACTTTCCAATCTCAATTGGGTATTATACTACTAAATGATACTTACAAGGAGTTTCAAGCTGACTCCAAACTTACAATGTGTTTTTAATGGCTCACACACAACCCTTATAAGTGTTTCCTTTAGGCTCACACTTAAACCTATACAAGTGTATTCTAATGACTCACACTCAACCCAACAATATGTGTTTTCAAGGCTAACACTCAACCTTTTGAGCTATTAATGCTCTTACAACAACCAAATGATAACAGTTAAAAGGTAAGGCTTTGGGAATTAAAATTGCAAGAGTTTGGCTTAAATGAAAGATGTTGGATCCTTAATAAGGGTCTTTGGAGGGGGTATTTATAGCTTCTTCCCTCCAAATTCCCATTACAAAGAGATACCAAGAAGGATCCTCACAACAGCCATAATATCTTGCATTAAATGCATTGTCAGAGCTTGGTCACGGTCGCTAAGCATTTTTTACGGTCGCGACTCCTTTTCGCACTCGCGACTATTATTTCACAGTCACGATATTCATGATTCACAATGGCTAGATCACACATGGCATCTCCTCATTAGTTCTTCAACTATCCATTGGAAGCTCTGAGTGCTGTATGAATTTTGCAGTCGCGACTTTTAATTCACAGTCGCGAATAAGGTATCACGCCCTTGGTCGCGGTCACGACTAAGGTCGCGATTCTCTCTGAGTCTCAAGGCTGAAAAAAGAACAATTTGCCTTCTGATTGTCCTAGTCGTGAAATCATTGTCGTGGTGGCAATTTAGTGGTCGCGGTCGTGACTTTTCTGTCTTGGGCGCAACTCATAAGTCATTGTTTATACTTTGGGAGATTTTGATTCCTTTCAATTTTAATCAATAAATATGATATATTTTGCAAAACAAACACTTGAACAAATATTAGATAACCTTCATTTTGATTGACAAGATCAAAATAGAGATTGACTAAGTTTTGAAATAACTTAAGTTAACATGATCCTTTGTGATCAATCAAACATCAAAAACAAGCATTAGAACACAAGGTCCCCCTTTTAGTTAAGTTTATGCCTTCAAAATTCTCAAATCTTAAATCAAACTTCCATAATTCATTTTGAAACTTCCAAACCATATTTTTTTCCACCCAAAATAACCTTAGATACCTTTAAGTAAAATTTAGAACACTTCCTTCACAATTACATATGTTAAGGTGAACTATGCTTCTTAGTGCACTTAGATGAGTTTCATGCTTTCCTTATTTATTTTCTCATATTAAACCCTTAGATCTCAAGCCCAAAACTCATATTTTATTAACTAACATACAAAGCAAACATTTCATGATTTTTCCTTTACTTTGCCTAAATTATATAGATGAAAGAAATGGAAAGTTTTTGCAACTATAATGCTAAAGTCATGCTTAGAACACGTAAAGGAAGGGATGAACATAAACTTACCTTAGGAAGCCTTATTTTGAGTTGCTATGGGTGGTGGCCAAAAATTTAGAGTGTTCTTCATCTAAAAATTATGTTTTTTGTTAGATTTCACAAAATGGAGAAATTATGCTCATCAGATTGCTTATATATGAAAGTTGAATTGTCATGATTTAATCACACTAAATCCAATGGCTAGGATTTAATCAAAACGGATGACTAGGATTTAATCCAAGTTGAATGGTTAGGATATCTTCTAGGTGAGTGATGTTCATCATATGGTGTGGAAATAATAAAAATGAATGTAGACTTTGGTGTAAAAAAAGTGAAAATTCATGTTGGAGAAGGGTTTGACTTGGTAAAAAATGGTGACTTTCAAGTCAAATTTGTTGGCTAGCTTTCCTACATCAATTTTGTCTTAGCTAACCATTTTTAACTCTAGAAATATTTTATGTTCACTTATCCATAGGCTTTGTGGGACAGCCATTTATTGGGCTTGGGCCTTAGAGTCCAAAAGCCCATTAACAAATATATATATACACATTTTATACCTAGTAAATTAATAGATTTTTCATTTCTTTACTTTCACTTTGGTATGCATATTTTTACTTTCTAAATTCACCACACACTCTAATCATTACTAGGTAAATTTTATTCACTTTATAATACACATTTACTAGTCCTTTAGTTGCACTATTCAAGTAAGTAAATCATATAGGGTCACTAGGTCAAACTAAGTTTGACTTCTATTTTGATATTGTAGTTTTGATTAAAATCAACTTCTTATGTCACTATTATTATTTCTAATGACTTAGGAGATATTTAGGTATTATTTTCATGCCTATTAACTATCACTTTAGCATTACATCACAAGAAAATAATTAACTTAGTCACATTAAGTAAAGCTTTGTTTGTCTTTTGTTTTAATAATAAAATGTTTATCAAAATTGATTTCATTTTTCATTCATTGTCACATTGTTCATTAAAATCACTTCTTATGATATTTTTATAGTTCTTAATATGCTAGAAAAGCCTTGGATAGTATAGTACATTGTAACAACCCACACCCACCCTATGAGTTTCGTAACAACTTACTTGAATTTAGAGCTATTATGACAAAATGTGTGCTTTTATGAAAATTCATGTGTTATGTGATTGATGAGCATATGACATATTAGATTAGTTCTAATATACATAATATGAATTATTAATGCAAAATAAGTAATTTATGCGAAGTGTATAACCATAAAATGATTTATTGCATGCAAAGTGAATTTTCATGCACAAAGCGATTTTTCAGCATAAAATAATTTTTATGAGTATTTTTAAAATATTTTTAAATAAATATTTCTGGGGGTATTTCAATGAAAATAATAATAAAGATATTTTATTTTTAATTACTTATAATCAGCCCATAAATAAAATTAAAAGGCTCAACTCACCAAAGCTCAATACACTAAAATACTTCTAACCTAGCTCATTAAAGGCAAACTTATAATTTTTCCAAAACTATAAATATATATACCTAAATTTTGGCCAGCCCTATGGTAGCAGCCACCATTCTATTATTCTTTAGAGTTTTTATAGAAAAATTATCTCAAAAATATTCTTTTAACCGAAATTCACAAGGTGTCTTCAAACCTTATGATTTCATGACCGTTTTCATAAGTTTTTATCTTCTTTCAATCTACTATTTGATTTATATGAAACTAATTATGAGAAAACTATTTTGGGTTGTGTATTTACTTTTTTTCTTTTGGTTAAATTTGGCCTTGGTGATTATTTTGAACGAGAAACCAATTTTCGATCGAAACACAACTCTTTCTTCACACATCCACCAAAGGTGAACCCTAAAACCCAAAGTTAGAATTTTTCATGAAATTATATAAGAGGGGGGCTGCTAATTTGCATATTGAAGTGTTCTAAATTGATTTTAATTGTGTTTAGATAAAAAAACATTGATTTAAATAATATTTTTGTATATTACTAAAATGATCAGAAAGTACAAAAAGCAAGAGAATTCATGGTTTTCACCCTAAAAACCTAAAGTTGGAAAATTTTCATGCATATAATAGAAAGGGGTGCTGATTCCTACATATGGTGTTCTAAAATGATTTTGTTATGTTTACATGAAAAATATTGGGTTAAACCATGTTTCTGCATATTATTATAATGAACAGAAAGTACGAAAAGTAAGAAAGTTCAAGTTTTCCATAAAAGTATGCATTCGGCCTACATTGGGATTTTAATCCCAATGTCTATAATTTTTGTATGATATGTTTTAATGATTATTGACATTTGTACATGAGTGATAAATGATTTAATTACATATTGGTTGAAGGAATAATTCTAGACAAAGTCTAGAGAGGTTCAGCCTACTTAGGGTGGCACGACCCACTTGTTGAGCCGCAATGTCCTAGGACATAGGGACGCATAAGATCACTTAAATCTATAGAACCCCATTCAACTTATAATCCTTTATCACTCATCAAGTAGGACCTTATCCTAAGATCATAACTTGATTCCCGTTCCTTGTTACCATTACTTGCTTATCATTTCTCAATTAACTTATAATACCATTCACAAACACACTTGTAAAATTTCTAGAATTTCATTTCACATCATTAGTCAAATGTACATTATTTCATACATTATTGTACTAGTAATTACAATATAATTTACAACACATGTAAACCTGATAATGTTTTTGTACTAAACCTTTCACAACCATAGAGCTCTAGAATAATAGTCTTCATAGTCAAAATTCTCTATACTTGAATTTAGTAGAGATATTTCGAAGCAAAAGAATATAGCTTAGAATTTACTTTGCTGACACATCGACCTTGCCTAAAAAAATTTAAACCACTGAAGAATGAGACAATGTTTATGAGTACATAACAATAATATATATATATATATATATATATATATATATATATATATATATATATATATATGGTGAGTGCAAATACCTTTTTCAAGGAGGGCTTTTTATAGTATGGAACGATTTTAGTCAATATTATCATTATGGCTCAATTTCTCATTTGAGATGGAAATAGTATATTTAGTATAAATAACATTCTCTTGGAAGCAGGATGCTTCCCACACATATAAATTCAAGAGTGGGGGTGTAAGTCTTGCTCACTCACATGTATCACATTATGTAAGACTAATTAGGTCTTACAGTTAGGCATTCCCCCTTAACAGAGGTTAGGTACTCTCACCCAACCCGTAGGCTTATACCAAGTGTACATGGTCCAATGTATTACCTCAGATCAGAAGGGGATTTCTGCTTATTAATGGGCATTTAATAGGAAAATTCATATAAGGTTCATGTTAAGGAATACAATGATCACATCATGAATTCAATCATGATAGGTTCACAATAATCAATTATCATTATGGAGCATCATATCAAATGGTTCAAGGTTCAATAGGCAACTCAAGCTCATCAAGGAGTTGGAATATTTCCAACAATTATGGTTTGAATAATAATGGTTCACATTATGAGTTCACCATGTAGGTTTCACAATAATCAAATGTCATTAAGGAATATCATATCAAATGGCTTATTCAATTCGTGCTCATCAAGGCATTGGAATATTTCAATGATTATGGTTTGAACAACAAAGTTTTATAGCAAATAGTACAAGACATATTATATTATTAAGTACTCACCTTGGACTCCTTTTCTCCTGTTTACACTTAACTCTAATGCTAGTAGTGCTCCTCGCACTTCTCGATAATATCCTTGTTATTGTCTTTAGACTCTATATGTTTGCAATTCAATTACTCATCAATCATTTTCTTATTATAACATTTATTTAATTTAGTTTAACTTGTTAACATTTCTATCTTGTTCATTAAAGCACAACTTAATACTTTTAAGGTCAAGATATACTATAGATATACTTGTTTCTAATCTTAACACTTTCCTTAGTTGTTCTCCAAATGGCCCAAGCTATTCATTTAAGGAAGGATAATTCCTTTCCTTTCAATTTCACCTTTCAACTTTGAGTAACATCAATTTAAACACTTTCTAATGTTCAACATAACTAATTCTACTTCTACCATCAAATTCCATAAATGAACATAGTTCATAAATTTTTGGGAAAATCACTTCTATTAATCAAATTTCAAAATTAACATTATAAACCATGTGATTCCATTCTTAAGCTTAATTTTCCTTTCACTTTCATGAATTTAAATTCAATATTCAAAATCTCCAATTGTTTTCCATAAACCCTAGAATTTGAGGAAACTATTAATTCCTCATCCAATCTTCAAATAGATCATGGAACTATGTAATTAGCATAACATAAAACCTATATGATCCTTCCATTATCAATATGTAGCATTAGAACATCAAGTTCCCCTTTCAAATTATATTATGTCTCTAAGATGTTCAAATCTTGAATCAAGTTTCTAAAGTTCATTTCAACACTTCTAAACCATTATTCTTCATCTAAAGTAATCATAGATGTATTCAAATAGAATTTGGAACACCTTCTTGGTCATTCACTATTATGGCTGAATTTCTCCTTATGGTATAAGAAGAATTTTATGCAACTATAACACTAAAATCAACCTTAGAACATAAATAAGAGGAGGTGGACATGATTCCTTACCTTGGTTAGCTTTGATTTGCTAAGATTCTTATTATTATTGATGTAGAGGTAAAACTTCTTTTGTCATGGTGGAATTTTGGTGTAGAGATAAAAAATAATTATCATAACATAAATTTTGTGTGTGTGTGTGTGTGTGTGTGTGTATAATAGGTTGGATGGTAGAGATTTCATCAAGCTCAATCCAATGGCTAAGATTTAACCTTGATGGATGGCTATTATTTGATCAAGTTGGAGGGCTAGAATTTTCTCTACAATGGTGATGATCATCATTATATAGCTTAGAAAGAGCAAAATGAATGTAGACTTAGGTGTGGGTGAAGTAAGAATTCAAATTGGAAAAGGAATTGACTTAGCTAAAAATGGCGAGTATCTTTTCTAACATCTAACTTAACCTTGGTTAGCTATTTCTAACTCTAGTTAAGTATATATTCATCCACCTTTGGGCCTTATGGGTCAGCCTTTCAATGGGCTTGGGCTTTTGAGTCCAAAAGCCCAGTAATAAATCTATATACACATATTTCAAGTCTAGTATTTTCATTTCATTTCTTTCACTTTAATGTATATAATTCTACCTTCCAATACCACTGCACATTCTACTCATTGCTAGATATATTCTACACTAATCATAATACACATTTACTAGCCCTTTCATGGCATTGTTCAAGTATGTATATCATGTAAGCTCATTAGATCAAACTAGGTTTGACCTCCATTATACCTTTGTAACTTTAATTGAATTCAACTTCCAATATCACTATCATCATCTCCCAATATATTAGGAGATGTGAACACCCATCTACTAGCACTTTAGATTCATATTTCAAAGGAATTATTAATATAGTCCTATTAAGTCAAACTTAGTTTGACTTCCATTTTATAAAAAAAGTGCTTATCAGAATCAATTACATTCCTTACTCATTGTCACATTATTCATTTAGGTTTTACCTCGTATGATATTCTTATGGTTCTAGGTGTGTTAGGAAGTCTTTCAAAGATACAATATATAGACATCATAGTGCCTCCATTGCTAACTCTAATAGGTTAGGGAAACCTTGGGTATTACATTCTACCCCCTTTAGAAAATTTGTCATCAAATTTTCAAAATAGATACTTTTGGTTCATAAAGCAATTGACAATAGTTAGGCTATATGTCTTAATTCTCTTCACATATATATTTATTATTTCCTTGGATTTTCAATCATTTCCTCACTATCTTTCTTGTTCTAATTTCTTTGATGAGTCCTCTTATAACAATTCCTATATCATCAGGTCTATTATGAAATTAATGTTATGTTGGTTTTCTAACCCATCAAACATATAATATCTCCTTTCTCATTTTGCGTACTATAAGTCTATTCCTTCATATTAACTCACCATAACTTAAAAATTCTTAAAGCACTATATAGAGATCCTATCATTTCTTTGTAAGTCTCTAGAAGAGGAACCTGAGGTGTTGTAATTTCATATATGGTGATTATGATCACCCTTAGTATTCATTATAATTTATCAGTATCAATATTCTAAACAAATTATTCTCATTTCTTTTCTTCTTGCTTACTATCGAAGGATTCGTCTATATTTAATCAATTTTTAAGCATATATGTCTACAAGGAATTGGTTGTTTACCTTATCAAACCAAATTTTCAATCAATTTGTCTTTTGTTGCAGATATGTTAGGATCATTTCTTTATTATCCTTTGAACACATAACAACATATAGTACGTACTTTTGTTGCAGCTTACCTTAAATCCTTTATTAGCTTACATACTTTATTTCCTATACCAATTCAATAATTTCATACTAAATCTTTATAATTCTATAGAATTGCGATTCAGTATATAGATATTATCAAATGCTTAATCATTATTAATTGTCTCAACTATTTCAAAGTTCCATATTCTATTCATTTTCATACTTGCTCCTATATATGTGCTCGTATGTGCACTTATGAACTTATATACTCATCCTTATCCTTTTATATAGCTGGATATATAGTCATTTCCTAGTATGTACAATTTATCTTTATTATTTCCACACTTATAGCCATTATCCTTTGCTTCAAAATTAGAACTTGATTCCTTTTCACTTTTTTTGATTCTCATCAATTGTAGCTTTTGGTTCCTTAAGTCTTGTATCTTACAAGTACCCTTCAATATTTTATAAAATACTTTAACAATAACTAGTTTCATCTCTCTTTGATTATAATCCTTTGTTGGCAAGTTATTTCTAACTTTTCAATATTAAATCTTATTATACATTATCATATGGAGGGGTCTATATACTTGCACAATGAAGTAAGATAAATTTCTACAAACCATTTTATTTCCAAAGCTTCTTAGATTTTAAAGCTTTTTATCACTAAAGCACTTTGGTGATGAGATATGTACTGTCAAAAAACCATCTTACACTGTACTCTTTGTCATTTCACTTTATTACATTACTATTCTAATCCAAATCCCTTTCAATTCTTTGTATCCTATAACTTAATCACAAAGAAGATTCATTTATTCCTTAATATAGTCTTCTTATTAAATTTAAAAGGCATGTATACTCTTTTTAAATTCTCAAGTTTTTCTTAGAGTGCATCCGATCAAACTTAATTGTTGTACATGTCATGCACTCCAATGTTAATTCTTATTGATATTCATACTCATGCATTTCTTTCTTCTTTACCTGTTTCTTCATTTTATTGTCAAGTTATTAGTCCCCTTTCTTTCTAGTTCTCAACTTATGTTTCAATAAGTATAATAGAGAAATACAATTTCATTCTATAGCTATGATCTCTTGGTATATTCTAACATAGTTATCTGAATCTCACTTTCTATTATTCAAATATATGGCCCCTCTATGCTCCGTGAAAAACTTAGATGACATTCCTTCTTCTCCTTTCACATTCCATTTTTTTAATAAATTTGAACATCTCTATTAGTAGAGTTGTGTCAATTTTCCTTTTCTCATATCTGTGTTCTTATTTCAATCAATTCTTCTTCTTCATATCATATAACTTCAAGCCTTATTAAAATATAATTACCTTTAAGTACCTTTCGTGTTTTGCATTAGAGTACATCCTTCTCTTTATTTCTAAGAATAAGCCTTAGAAAATTAGTACCATCAATCTTATCTTGTCACTAGTCGAGTTACACTCAAAGGTATCTATTGAGGTATCCATGATAGAACTATGTTATTGCCTTTATATATCTTTAAACAAAACAATATTCCACTAGTAATTCCCTTGGATATTGATCTTCTTATCACGTAATTCTTATTTGCTTAATCTATCCCAATATATCAATAAGTACAAGGACTGAGTGAGCTTCTTCTCCTTTTCGGACATTAAAATTGCTATCATATCATTATAGAAAAGGCGTCTATTTCCTTGACCATCTTGTCTCATCACATTATTTCTTGTCTCGCAGATTCTTCTCATGTATAAATTTCCATACCTAATGATGGATCTCTTTTACTTTCCTATTAAGGGGCCTTGTCCCCATTGAGTATATACATTTTATTTATTATAGTTCACATAAACATTTTAAGTCATCCTTTCACTATATGGGAAATCTTTCCACTTCCTAGTGTTCCTCACTAGGGTAATAATTATAGCTTTAATATAACAATTACATTTCTACAAGTCGTATTCTTCTTACAAGCTTCACATGGCATATTACATATTTCCTTATACACTACGCATCAAATCACCCATTTCTTAACAATTTCATATTCTTCTTATTTCTAAGTCTAATTCATTTGTTACATACACTATTCTTGATAAGATTCCATCAATGCTATTTTCTCATACTCGTATATCAATCATACTATTAAATTTTTCATCACTCATAAACATTTACACTTCTTGTTTTTACTTAGTATTAATAACATCATTGTATCCAATCGACTATATTGCATCGAATAATAATTCACTAAGACTATTCCTAATTGCAACACCTTATTCGCTAATCTTTCTTTCCATATTCAAGTATTCATCCTACTTGAATTCAACTTTTCTATCATTCACTTGTCTCTATAACTTTTTTGTACTTACCCTTTTATAATCTTATCCCTATCAATAAAGTCCTTTATCCATATTATCTTATTCTTTATATTACATTCTCTTTGACACTTATAATTTCCTTTGCCTCAAAATTTTCTATATCTTTCACCTTAAAACTTAATCCATCTCACCCTTTCTTCATTGAGTTACTTTCAAAGCTTACCATTTCTTATGGTATTTATCTTAACTTATTCAATTCTATCTCATTATCAATTCAATTCCATCATAGAATACTTCTCCCGAATGTGATTTGTCTAATAAGTTGACTTCATAAGCTCCTTTTACGTCATAACTTTTGTTTCCTTTGGTTTGTTTTAATTCTATTTTTCATATATTCTGGTATTTCCTCATATGCTCTTTCTCTTATCATTCACTATTTTTACTTTTCCACATCTTAATTACCTTGCTTGAACCCACTCAAATTGTTTTTCTATTTTACATATATTGTTCCAATTTCATACCTTTCTTATTTTATAGGTATTTCTCCCATTGTGAACTCACTCTCGCTATAGGGCATTTTGTCCAAAAACAATCTATGTTTTTACATCAATTCATTTTTAGCTTAGACTTATCATTTTTAAGTCAAACCATCCTTAGTTCCTTACATTCTTTTTAAAGACCATCTCTTAATCATATATACCTTCTTGTAATTGTCAATTTCATATTCCTTTCTTGTAGGATGATCCAATATTAATCATATGCTACTTTGATCCTTTACTGACCTTACAACCTTATTCCTTTAATGACTTTAAGAACTTTTCCATACACATACCTAATCACTTTTCTTACAATTCACCTTAGCACATACACGATTAATCACTTCCTTCTTTTTAGGTTTGAGAAAGGTTTAATCTTATTTTATAGGAATTAGGCTTGAAAACAAAAGTTTGGAACAAAATGGAAAATTCGATGGGACGATGCACGACAGGAGGGATGACATCGTGTGGCAATGCAGCAACTTAGGCTATAGCGCCCCATAGTAAGCCCCAATGCCCCATAGCATCTTGCGCTAGCTTCGTCTCAATGACCTTCTAGTGCACACAATCAAAAGCCACCTACAGACACTGTAACAACCCATACCCACCCTAGGAATTTTCATGATAAATTGCTTGATTTAGAACTAATAAGGTTAAGTGTGTGCTTATGTGAAAATTTGTGATCTAAGTGATTAATGAGTATGTGGTATATTAAATTAATTTTAATATGCATAATATGAGTTGCTATTGTGAAATAAATGATTTACATGAAGTGCATTTGCATAAAAGAATTTATTTTAAATAAAATGAATTTTCATGCATAAGATAATTTTTAAGCATAAAATAATTTTATGGGTATTTTTAAAATATTTTAAAATAAATATTTTTGAGGGAAATGTTCCAAAATTAATAAGAAAAATATTCTTTTTATTTTAATTCTTATTCAGCTGAAAATTTAAAGGAAAAGCCCAAATACTCAAAAGTCCACTACACCAAAATCCTCCTAACCTAATTCATTAAGAGTATTAGTGGAAATTTCACCCAAACCCTAATATATGTTCTAAATTTCGGTCAAACCAGGGTTTCCAGCAGCCATTCTCTTATTCTTTCTGTATTTTGGTAGAAAATCTTCTCAAAATATTTCTCTCTACCGAAATATTGAAAATACCTTTCCGTTTCGCGATTTCGTGATCGTAATCGTAAGTTTTTATTCTCTTTCGATTTCTAAACTGATTTCTATGAAATAAAATATGGGAAAATTATTTTGAACTCTTTGATTACTTATTTTTTACAGATTTAATTCTGTTTGGGTGAGTTTTTGGGAGAGAAAATTTATTTTCTAACGAAAACACGATTCTTTCCGCAAGATTCCTCCAAAGGTGAATTCTATAACTTAAAATCACAATTTTTATGTATAAACATCATAAGGGGGGGTGATTTGTGCATGGTTGTATTCTAAACTGATTTTTGATTTTTTTTGATGAAAACTATTGGATTAAATAATATCTCTGCATATTTCTATGATGACCGAAAAGTTTCAAAAAACAAAGGAGTTCAAGGTTTTCATGTTAGAACTTGGAAGTTGGAAAATTTTATTCTTGCATGGACATATGGCTGCCAATTTGTATGAAGAAGTGTTCTAATATGATATTTGTTTTGTTTAGATGAAAAATAATGATTTGAATCATGTGTCTGTTTATCGCTGAAATGAACAAAATGCGCGAAAAGCGCAGAAACTCATGATTTTTCACCTAAGCCTTTAAACTTGGAATTTTTTTGTATAAACCCTATCTATTGCTGCCGAATCATATAGTGATGTGTTCTAAACTGATAATTTTCTATGATTGAATGAAAAATAATAGTTTAAACAACCCATTTGCATATTTCTGAAATGACCAGAAAATACCAAAAACAAGAAAACTTATGGTTTTGTGCTCTATGATCCAAAAGTTGAATTTTTGTGTATAAATAACACCAATAGTGGCCGATTCTTATGAATTTAAATTCTAAAATGATTTTTGTTATGTTTACATGAAAAATCTTGATTCAAACCATATTTTTACATATTTCTGAAATAGACGGAAAGTGCGAAAAGAAAAAGAATTTGGTTTTTACCTTGATGATGCATCCGGCCTACATGAACATTTTTGTCCCAATGTTTATAAATTTTATGTGATGTGTTTTGATGATTATTGACTTGTATGGATGTATAATAAATGATAAAATTTCATGTTAGTCGAAGGTATGATCCTAGATAAGCTTAAATGCATTTTGGTATAATTAAGGTATCTTAACCTTATATTGTGATTAGAATGCAAATGTGATTGGGAAATTTGGAACTAGATGTTATGATAACTTGATGATGAACATATGGTTATGAGTTAATGAAGTGAAAGGGGATCATAAGAGTTAAGCATGATGCTTGAAAGGTTAATTGTTAAGTTGACATGAATGGAAGTGTAAAGTGAACTAAGATAATTGTTAAAGTGGATTGATATTGAGGTAATAATATTGTGATGACCTTAGAAAGGTATTGATGTGATTGCAATGTGTTTTCATGTGAGCCATAAGGCCTAAGCATGTAAGACTTTCAAAGTCAATGTGTTATGTGCAAGTGATGAGTACACCTATATGTGAACTCTAATGTGTATGCTATATGTGCATGGGTAGTTATGGGAGAGCATCATGAGTAAATAAATACTAAGTATTAAATCAAATATTATAATAGAGTGTGAGGAGCTTTAGAAGTGCAAAAGGGACTATGTATACTAGGAGCAAAGGAACCCCGAGATGAGTAAACATCGTATTCATCCTTCAACTGTGGGCAAATGCCACGTTCATGTTATAAATGTGAAAAACATCATGTTGTGTTATAAGAATGTGATATATTGTTATGTGAGCCTTTGTGATCTTTGAAACCCAAGTTCTTTCTATTCTAAATATTATTACATGAATTCTTTGACAAGCTTGGGTTGCTAAGGGATACTTGGTCTAAAACTATTTTGTTTATCCAATGAAAATTTATTGTGATTAACACCCTAACTTGTATTCTTTCTGGAACTACACTATCATTGTATTTTTTGTTTGAAAGCTAAACCATTACTGTTATTGGAATACATGCTATTGTTGCCTTATGTGATATTGTTAATTGTGTTTACCAATAGCTCTAGCTATGGTACCTTTTACCCTTTATGCAGAATCCTCGTGCCGATGTTGGTAATCATCGAAACCTATGCACATGGTCTTAACTCGATGGATAGGGGTAGTGTATCCACCTCAGCTAGAAGGGGCGGTTCTAGCCGTGTAGCCTGATAAGCTTCATGTCTTATATGTGATAGGAGTTGGAATTTGGTATAAGGCCACCTCTACTCAATGTGTTCGAGTGATAGAGCAATAGCCTTCACTCATTATAAGTGATAAGTGTGATTTTTGCAAAACTTACCAAATTGAACCCTTGCTAAATTGCAACCTGATTCATGAATTATAAGTCATGAATTAAGTGTATAAGCTATATGTTTCCTTTTCAAAGGAATATGTGATAATGTATGTGCCTTTTTGTTTACTCATTGAGATCATCTATCTCACCCCTTTCCTTGTGTGGTTCCAGGTGAGAAAATGTGAGGAGATAAGGTGATGGCTCAAGCATTTTACTTCGCTTGGGGAATTCCTTGTCCAAGTTATCAATAATACTATTTTTATGAAGTCTTGTCATTAGATGCTTCGGGAATGTTGATCGATACTTATTAATACATATTATTTGTCCTTATGGATTTCATATGTAATGATTTATCTTAAGTCTTCTGCATTATGGTATTCATCTAAATGTTTTAAATGAGTTAATGGAAGAGGTTTGGTAAGATCCTAGGCATGATTTGTTTCTATGTAAGTGGGTTCTACGGGTGTGGGTGACCTTATGTCTCCCCATGTTCTAGGACCGTCATATCTCTAAGGTTGGGATGTGACAAACACGCCTCAGCAGCGCCTTCCAGCTGATCACTCCCAGCACCCCGCTCCATTACTTTTGAATGGTTATTGAATTTTATCCGAGTTTTTGAGGGCTTTAACTTATCATATTTGGTATCCCAACTTAGTTATGACTAATTAGGATTTATGGAACTATATTTGGACCTCAAGATATAGTGCATTTCGCAATCACATTCATAACTGCGACAGTCTAACCAATAGAAGAATAAGTCTTTCATGCAATCTAACCTCAGGAAACCATAACTCTCAACTACAGATGAATTACGGGGCCTATAAGATATCAAATCGAAGCTCATTTGGAGATTTATAATTGTTCTTGGATTTACCCAATAATATCCATTTTTAGGTCCAAATTTGATCATTTAAAATTGTTTCAGAGCCTCTGAAGTTTTTCATTTAACTTTTTATACACTTTCATGGGCTATTTCGTTCGATTTTGTTATGGGCTTTATTTTAGTCCTTTCTAATATTAAGATTTCACCATTTAGTATATAAATATGTTTGCATTATTTTAAAGAGTGGTTCAAACATCCTCATATTAACTTTCGTATAATAATCACATATTGTATAGGCATAAAGGAACTATAATACTATATCACTTATCTTCCAATTTAAATTCCTTACTAAATGTACGTACATAACATTTTCTATATTCAAAATCTATCCGTTCATAATTCAATCTTATAAATATGCTAAGTCTCTCTCACTATCATTATTAAACTTGTTTTAAGATATTTCATATTCTAAACATCGGACAAACTATAGTATATGCAAGGATAAACATATTCGTATCATTAGTCATACCTCATGAACTTTTCATGAAATCACATTTAGGTTTTCATCTAATAGCATTTAGCTAACAATTGTTATGCGCAGTGCGCATACATCCTAAGCGCAAAAGATTTAGGATACCTTTATCATTATTCACATTATGTAACTATTTTTTATATCATCAATTGCACTAAACCATATCGATAATCAACAGTCAATTGTACTAGGAAATTTATTCCTAGTAAGACACATACACATGTTCGCTTACACACTTTTGAGCATAAATTTTCATTCTCTCATATGCATAATTTATCCCTTTCATCCCATTTCCATATAGCACATAACTCAGTCACATATATTAGTTATACCACATTATTATCCTTTTCCATAGTTATGATGCATACATTATACATCAAACTAAAAGAGTTAAGCTTTTATGACTAATGCAGATTTAGACTTAATGATGGACTTCAAATGACAAGAAGAAATTCCTATGCTCCACGGTTTACCCTATAACCTATAGTATTTATAAAGTCTAAAGTAGACTTAAACCTTCGCTCTGATACCACTTCTATCATGACCCACTTGTTAAGCTGTGACGGTCCTAGGGTATAGCGAGACATAAGGTCACCTAAACCCATAAAACCCATTCAACTTATAATCCTTCATCACTCATCAAGTAGGACCTTATCCCAAGATCATAACCTGATTCCCTTTCCTTGTTACCCATTACTTGCTTATCATTTCTTAATTAACTTATAATATAGCATTCATAAACACACTTATAAAATTTTTATAATTTCATTTCACATCATTAGTCAAATGTACATTATTTCATACATTATTGTAATAGTAATTACAATATAATTTACAACACATGTAAACTTGATAATGTTTTTGTACTAAATCATTCACAACAATGGAGCTCTAAAACAATAGTCTTCATAGTAAAAAATCTCTATAGTTGAATTTAGCAGAGCAATTTCCAAGTGGAAGAATATAGCTTGGAATTTACTTTGCTGACATGTCGACCTTGCCTAAAAAAATTTAAACCACTAAAGAATGAGACAATGATTAGTGAGTACATAATACTATATATATATATATATATATATATATATATATATATATATATATATATATATATATATATATATATATATATATATATATATATATATATATTAGTGAGTACATAATACTATATATATATATATATATATATATATATATATATATATATATATATATATATATATATATATATATATATATATATATATATATATATATATATATATATATATATATATGTATGTATGTATGTATGTATGTATGTATGTATGGTGAGTGCAAGGACTATTTTCAAGGAGGGCTCTTTATAGTCATGGAACAAGTTCAATCAATATTATCATTATATCTCAATTTCTCATTTGAGATGGACGCATTGTGTGTGTGTGTGTGTGTGTGTGTGTGTGTGTGTGTATGATGAGTAAAGACCATTTTCAAGGAGGGCTCTTTATAGTCATGGAACAATTTCAATCAATATTATCATTATGGCTCAATTTCTCATTTGAGATGAAAGCAGTATCTTTTGCAGAAATAACATTCTCTTGGGACCAAGATGCTTCCCACACATATAAATTCAAGAGTGGTAGCCTAAGCCTTGCTCACTCATATGTATCACATTACATAAGATTGATCAGGTCTTATGGTTAGGCGTTCCCCCCTAACAAAGGTTAGGTAATCTCACCCTACCCACAGGCTTATACCAAGTGCACATGGTTAGATGTATTACCCCACATCAGAAGGGGATTTCTGCTTATCAATGGGCACTCAATAGGAAAAATCATATAAGGTTCACATTAAGGAATACAATGATCACATTATGAATTCAATCATGATAGGTTACTATGAATTCAATCATAATAGGTTCACAATAATCAATTATCATCATAGAGCATCATATCAAATGGTTCAAGGTTCAATAGGCAACTCAAGCTCATCAAGGAGTTGGAATATTTCCAATGATTATAGTTTGAACAATAATGGTTCACATTACGAGTTCAACATGTAGGTTTCATAATAATCAAATGTCATCAAGGAATATCATATCAAATGGCTTATTCAATTCTGTCACATCCCAACTTATGAGACATGATGAACCTAAAACATAGGGAGACATAAGGTCACCCACGCCCATAGAACCTACTCATGCATATAATAATCTTGCCTAGGATCGTATTGAACCTCATACATTAACTTCGAAAAAAACTTTTATAAAGGAAAAATCTTAAGTTGCGAAAGCTAAAAATATACTTTAATACAATCCATAGGAAAATAATAATAAGACTCCAAATAAAGTCACCAACATAATATTCCAAAATGAAGTTCTTATAATAACTCCTGGAGTGTCTAAGGACTCAACATAGTATGGTATTATTATAACTTTGACAAGGGAATTTCCTAATCAGAGCAGGTAACTTGAGCGATCACCTTGCCTCCTCATAATGCTCATTTGGAACCACCCAAAGAAGAAAGGTGAGATAGATGATCTCAATGAGTAAACAATATAGCTTATACAATAACACATATCCCTTAGAAAGGGCTCATCACTCATAACTTATAGTTCATGATTCATAGCTTGCAATTTAGAAAGGTTCACAGAAATCACACTTATAACACATAACACATAGAGTGAAGGTTGCTGCTATAATCACTTGAGCACATAGAGTGAAGGCTATTACCATGATCACTCAAACATATATAGTGAAGACTATTGCCATAATCACTCAAACATATAGCCTATGATTACATGCATTGGTACAAGGATCACATAGCTGATGATTACTCGCATCAATACGAGGATTTCTACATATAAAGGGTTATGGTACCATAGCTAGAGCTAATGGTAATCACCTATAAAATAGCATTGAAGAAATGCAATCACATATGGCACAATAACAATAAATGTTTAATTTATCAAATAAAAGATAAATAATAGTGTCGTTCTAGAAAAAATATAAGTTAGGGCAATAATCACAAAGGTTCTTTATTATAGTTGAGTAATAAAAAATGGTTTTGGACAAAATGTCCTTTGGCAACCCAAGCTTACAATGAAATCATTTAGTCATAATTTAAAGTAGGAAAGAACTTGGGTTTCAAGATATCAAAGGTTCACATAACATGATAACTTGTACTTGTAACTTGAACATAATGTTTACTCGCCTTATGGTTCTTTCACTCCTAATACATGTAGCCCTTTTGAACCTCTAAAACTCCTCAAGCTCTAACATAATATTTAATTCAATACTTAGTATTTATTTAATCATTATGCTATCCTATCTCATAACTATCCCATGCACATATAACATTCACATGCACTTAGAGTTGTACATAGAAGTGCACTCATCACTTGCACATAACATTTTGACCTTAAAAGTCTTGTACACTTAGGCTTTATAAGCCTATAAGAAAAACACATTATAATTCATATCAATCAATACAATATCATTGTCTTAATATCAATTCACTTTAACAATCATCTTAGTACACTTAACACTTCCATATATGTCAACTTAACAAATAACCTTTCAAGTGTCATGCTTATCTCATTCAATCAATATCTTCATCGATTCAAGATCATTAATTCATTATCAAATCATATATAACCTACTTCCATATTATCCAATCACATTCATATACTAATCACAACATAAGTTTAAGATACCTTAAGTATACCAAATTGCCTCTAACCTTGTCTAGAGTCATTCCCTCAACCAATATGCAATTTAACCATTTATCATTCATACATACATGTCAATAATCATCAAAATACATCACATAAAAAGTATACACATTGGGATAAAAATCCCAACGTAGGCCTAACACATCATCAAGGAGAAAACCTAAATTTTCTTACTTTCCACACTTTCCGTCTATTACAATAACATGCAGAAATATGGTTTAAACCAAGATTTTTCATGTAAACATAATAGAAATCATTTTAGAACATTAAACCATAGGAATTGGCACCTATTGGTATAACATATGCATGAAAATTCCAATTTTAGGTTTTAGGATGAAAAACCATACATTTTCTTGTTTCTGGTACTTTCCGGTCATTATAGTAATATGTAAACAGGTGTTTTAAACCATTATTTTTCATCCAAACAAAACAAATATCAGTTTAGAATTCCCTCATACACAAATTGGCAGCCACATACATATGTAATCATAGAATTTTCCAACTTTTAGGTTCTAGAACAAAAACCTTGAATTTCCTTATTTTTTGAAACTTTTCAGTCATTACAGTAATATGCAGAAATATATTTTAATTTGATATTTTTCATCTAAACACATCAAAAATCCATTTAGGAAAAAAAAATGCAGAAATCGCCCTACACCACCCCTTTCATAGTGTTTATGTATGAAAATTTCAATTTTGAGTTGTAGGATTCACCTTTAGAGAAATCGCGTAGAGATGTTGGTGTTTTTGGTAGAAAAATTGATTTCTCTCTCAAGAATTTACATAGGCTGAATTTTATCAATCAGAATCAGTAAATATTTAGTTCAAAATATTTTTCTCATGATTATTTCATAAAATCAAATAGCAAAATGAAAGGAAAGGAAAAACTTACGAAACAGTCATGAAATCACAAAGTTTGAAGTTATTTTATGTATTTCAGTAGAAAGAATAATTTTGAGGGAATTTTTCTACCAAAATAATGAAATAATATAATGGTGGCTTCTTGAATGAAGGGCTTGCTGAATTTTTGATATAAACAATTAGGGTTTTGGGCAATTTCCAAGATTACCCTTAATGAGCTAGATTAGGCGTGTTTTAGTGTAGTGGGCTTTTAGGTATTTGGGCTTTTTATTTAATTTTGAGGCTGATTATAGGTAATTAAAAATAAAATATTTTTCTTATTATTTTCATTAAAATTTCCCCCAAAACATTTATTTAAAAATATTTTAAAAATACTCATAAAATTATTTTATACTTAAAAATTGTCTTTTTGCATGAAAATTCATTTTATGTAAAATAAATTATTTTATGCTAATGTACTTCATGTAAATCATTTATTTCACAATAATAACTTATATTATGCATATTAGAATTAATTTAATATGTCACATACTCATTAATCTCATAGCACATAAATTCCTATAAAAGCACACACTTAGCCTTAATAGAGTGGGTGTGGGTTATTACATTCTCCCCTCCTAAAAAAATTCATTCTTGAATTTTCAATTCTAGCAGCACAACACACTTTGCTTAACTTCTCTACCATGCTTTTGTTGCACCACTCAAATGCAATATCTAACTACAATTAACATATCGAATATAGTAAGGCATATACTCACAATCTATCAAAATCACATTAATAAACCTTCAGCTTGAGGTACACTTATGTTAATCTCTTGTTCAAATAAATCTTAAAACTAATCCTAAATAGTTTGTATCCTTTAACCTTAAACAAAAGTAATAGAACCTTTAATTTCATCTTCAATCACATATAATTCCAAGCATTTATTTTCCTTATATCTCTATTATTACTAACATTTATACTAATAACTTAATTACCACTTCCATTCATTATTTGTCACATTAGTCATATAAGAATCCAATAGATAATTCTAAATTAATAACTCGAATTCATATTCGATAATTCTCTTTTCATATTAATAATTATTACTTTATTATAACCTCAATAAATATTTTCGTGTTTAATACCTTATTGACATTACAATTTCTACACTCCCATCATTTATCAATTTAAAATATATTTAAACTTAACAAACATTCTTATATATATATCATATCCCAAATGAACTTACATTCTATTAATTTACTATCCTAAATATCTCATAACTATTTTAGACTTACCCTCTTTCTGCTTAATATACACATCATTACCATGACTTAATTACCTAATGCCTCATAATTTTTTTTTTTATACCTTTAGCTCGTAATGTCATCTCACTTTAGGATTTCCACTTACATCTTGCTATGCTTCACATTCCTAATCATTGACCTTATCCATATTAAAATAATAAACCTTATAAGACCATTGCTATTTAATGAAATCTCTATGCAACTTTTATATTTTTCTAAATCTATGCCATTCTAGGTTATCTCAATAAAAATTATTCCTGTACTAAAGATCACTACCAAATTTTCCAGTAACCTTAATTGAACATTATTGTATCTAATGTTGCACGATTTCTGCAAGTGCACAGATCGTTTACAAGTAATAAAGTGATGAGTGAGTATCGTTCCCACGAGGAAGGGTTTGTCAAGTACCAATTTTAAGATTACTCTATTATTTAGAAAATCAATTATGAGATTTTCTGTTCTAAGCTAAAGTGAAATTCAAGTAAATAAATGATGATAAATATGAAAATAAGATTAAAAGTCTAGGATTTAGAATTCATCAATTGATCACATATGATTTCTTTATAATTTTTGGATGGATTATTTTTGCTGGAATTAATGATTAGATTTCCTTAAATTATATGATGTTCTCTCTCAAGATACAACATGTGTGTTTATATTAACCTTACGTTTACTCTCGTGATCATAAGCAATTAACACAAACCCATTAAGTTTTATGGAAATCCTTTTAAAAATCACAAAGGAGTATTCTTATCTCTAAGCAATACATTCCCTAGGTCAATTATCCTAATAAACTAATATTGTGCTTCCACTCTCGCTACTTTACACAATATCTTAAATCATGCAATTAATGGCCAGTTAATTACAAGCATTAAATTCTAAGATAAAAGATTAATTCCAACAATCAACCCAATCAATTAAATATAAATAATCATATGCAAATCAAAAGATTACATCTAAATCCTAGAAAAATAAATTTAGCTATTCATAATTAAAAGAGAAGAAACAATTAAATTAACGATAAAAATAATAAACATAATAATAACTTATAATTAAATTCAAGAATAGAGTTTAGAGAGAACTTGTTTTGGGATACAATCTTTGATGAACTCAAGCTTCCAAAAACTCCTCCTCTTGATCAAAATAAAAAATAAAACTAATCTACTCTAAGAAAACATATAAAAATCTCTCTACATATTTTTTTTATGGATTTTCTTTGATGATATTTCCCTTTGCCAAGCATGGTATTTATAGACATATTTGGTGGAAGAATTCAAGTTCCATTAAAATTCTTACATCAAAAATTCAACATTGATGGTTAGGTTGGCCACCAACCATTGAATTCCTTCATCAATATTAAAAAATAGTTAGGTTGGCTACCAACCATTGAATTTTGGCCACCAACCATTGAATTCCGTTATCAATATTCAAAAATGGTTAGGTTGGCTACCAACCATTGAATTTTGGCCACCAACCATTGAATTTATTTCTCATGGATTGAAAACTTGAATCATTGCTTGCATCATTATTTTTATGACATCACCGTCCGCATCATTTATTTTATTGCATCATTGTGACATCATTTTGATCTGCAAAAATAAAATAAAAATACTTAAAATATATTATAATTTATTTATAAATTGTAGAACTATTTATTTCTAAAAATATGTAATAATATTATTGCATTTTCGAGAACTGAGCTAAAATTTAAGTTTAAACAAATAAAATAACTCTAAAAATATAGAGTTATCACACCCCCAAACTTAAGTTTTAGCTTGTCCTCAAGCAAAAGAAAATTCAAAACCTAAACTAGTCTACTTTCGTAGGAAATTACGATTGCATTTAGCATATGCAACAAGCCTTTAAACCCCTTAGTGTCCCATAGAGGACGAGTTATAGTCTCGTGAGGGCTTCCAGTGGTGATACCCACAAACACCTATAAAACTCTAAACCTTCAAATATTTATTTCAAAAAGGAAATTTAATCTTTTTATGCTTAGTTTGAATAATTTTTCAAAGGTCTCAAGAAATTAATATTCACAAACAACATATCAATAGTATTACAAGTCAAGCTTCTATCTCATATTCAAAATAATCCTCATCTTAATTATTCCTTGAATAACCATGTATTAAATCAACTGCAAAGAAATTGTTGCACTTTAGATAGGCATATGCACACTGATATCTTTAAATGCCTCTATCAAAAGATATAAAATAGATGTACAAATCTCATAAGCATATTAAAGCAAACAATCTCCACTAATGGAATTCACAAATCAAGAGAGATCAATAGGTCTTGACTAGGCTTGTAATGGGGCTAACACAAGGTATTTTGGCTAAATAAAGAACAGGTTAAATGAACAAAAGTAAAATAATTATGCCAAGTTTACAAAATCAATAGCTTCAAATAAAGGAATTATATTAATGAAGGATCCCTTTTATCGTAAGTATCATTCTTCTTCAATGTTTTCTTCTTTTAAGTCCCCTTCTTTTCTTTTTTTTTTTTCCTCTTTTTTTTTTTTTTCAACAACACCATTTTAAGGGTAAGCAAGAATTACTAACTTTTATTTTATTTAATTTTCTTGCTTTCCTCCAAATTTATTTTAAGCAGAAAGTGGTCTTTTAAAATGAATAATACTCTCAGTTATTAGATATCCTTATTATTTTTTTTAAAAAACTTCAATAATTCCCTTTTCTTCATTAGAATGTAAACTTGACAAAATTATGTCACAAACAGGGTAAAAGATAACAATTAAGGTTAATAAACAAAGAAAAGAAAGCTAAAATTATCAAGGCACAAAAGGGTAAACTAGGGAAAAATTAAAATAAGGGTAGATACAAGTAACAGGCTAAACAAACAATGCCTAAATCATATCTTTCTTTCAAAATGAATTCAAAATTTCGCCTCAAAAGTTTGCAAAAACATGTTCTAAGATAGGTGAGGCAAATGAAGATAAAAATGTGTAGAAGCCCTCTCTAAGTAAGCATACACAAATTCAATGCAATCAATATAATGCAAAGCAAAGCAAAACATAATCTTAATAAAAGTTAATTTCTTACCCAAAATAGTTGCTCAACCTGAAATACTTTAATAAATTGTCCATAAATATCAATTATAATTTATCATTGGCCTTTCATCAAATTATTTAACACAAGCATATTTTATCAATAAAAGAGTAAAAAATTTTAAATTTATTCATCAAAACACGAAAGAAATTACTGAAAATAAAAAACAAACTAAATCTCCCCCAAACTTGCAATAGACATTGTCCTCAATGTCAAAGAAACAAACCAAAAGAAAGAAAATACTCCCTCTTGTAGAAAAGTGGATTCCAAATTATAAGCAGGATATGTATTTCACTTCCTTGCTTCCTATAAAACATCTTGAAACAACACTAAAAGTAAGCATGAGAAATTAATCACACAAAAAGAAAATATCAATTTTTTTATTTTTGTTTTTTTTTATTTTTTTTATTTTTTTATTTTGGAAACTAAAAAAAAAAAAAGAAAAAAAATACAGATGCGTATCAAGAGCACAAAAAGTACTCTTTACTCAGCCATCTTGTATGAATAGCTCTTGAGTTAGTTAGTTAGTTTTTTTTTTTTTTTTTTTTTGAAAAGGAAAATCACATAAATTTAGAATGCGTATCAAGAGTACAAAAGTAACTCTTTACTCAGCCATCTTACATTTAGTGAATCAAACCTAAAACTTTGCTTGATTAGGTGCAACAAAAAAACACACAAAAAACAAAAAAAAATGCGATAAAAAAAACTACAAGAGTTAGGGAAGTTATAACCGGAGATTCAGATCTAGTCCTCACTTTTTACTGCTACTGGCCCTAGGGTGCAAAACTACCTGTGCCATCAATGGATCAGGTTCGGATTTAAAGTTTTGCAGTTGATCAATCAATTGATCAATAGTTGAAGCAGAGACTAAGATGCGTTGACTCGCTGGTGTCATAAAACCCTGTTCCACAGCATGATCGAGAAAAGATAACAAACCATTATAAAAACCATCAACATTAAGTAATCCCCATGGCTTTTGAAGAACAGTTAATTGGGTCCAAGATGCAATGGTGAAAATATCTTCAAATGTTTCTAAACCACCAGGTAATGCGATAAAAGCATCAGCATTGAGATTCATGTATGCCATTCGTTCGTACATGCTATTGACCTGTAACTCATTACCTATAGTTCCACCAGTGATTTGTTTATTTCGAGCCAAAGCCTTCAGAACTACTCCTAAGACTTTACTACCTCTAATATATGCAGAACTTGCAACACAACCCCTTAACCCTAAACTACCTCCCTCAAACACCAAATCAATTTTTCATTCAGCTAAAATCCTACCAAGTTTATTAGCTGCTATCAAGTACTCTCTTTTCTTGCCAGAGTTTGGACTACAAAAGACACAAATAGTTTTAAATTTGTGTGTTGAGGATTCTGCCATTTTCTCTCACAGATCTCTCGAAAGGATTGTGTGCATATTGACAATAATGAATGTGCATATAAAGAAACTAGAAGAGTAAATGAACAGTTCAATGGGATAAAATAATTGTTGACAGAAAAAGTATAAAAACAAAAATGATAATAAAAACAAAAATAATCAATGCTGTGTGTACAAATGTCAAAAGAAATATTTGAAAAACTAAAAAAGAAACAGACATTGAAAGACTACAAAGCTAACAAAATTAGAAAAATCTATAGCATGTATACAAAAGTCAAAAAGAAAATATTGAAAAGCTAAAAGTAGGTATTGAAAGACTAAAAAGTTATCGATAGTAAAAAAAATCTGCAGGAAAATAAAATCTAGGTGCTAAAAAGTCAAAAAGTACTGCAAGATGTAGAAAAAAAATAATGCATTGAAAAATAAAAAAGTTAGTGATACACCTTATTATAAACAGTAGTTGTGATTTTGGCTCACATCTTCCTCTGGTTTTATGTCCAGTAACGGCTTACACGCCTTCTATGAGTCGAGAATAGGTTTTCCATCCAGTTTTCTTATTAACTGGCAAACAGGGTCTTTTATTGTCAGATTCCCTAGACTGTAACGTTGCTTCTCTTCCTTGAATAGTTCCCATAAATCTAAAAGAGTGCGTTGAACTTGTCCACAAGGATGCATCTCAAGAGTCTGAAGGATATTATCCATAGACTCCTTACTCAGTCCATCCTTTATGAATTTAATTTTGTCTTCTCGATTTATGGATGCAAATCCAATATTTCTACAGCGTGTATTGCAATTCCATCTTGCACACTTATAGCAGACCCCCATTCTTTTAACTCTCCTCTTCTTTGAGTAAGAACTTCTCTCCGTACCTGGCAAATATTTAATAAATGAGTCATCAATCTCACCTGCCAATCGTACTTTGGCTTCTATGATCCAACGAATATCCTCAGGAAGATTCAGACGCCTAAATGCCTTCATTCTTTCCAGTCTGCGTTCATCAATTTTCCTGAGCACATCTTGGGGAAGAGTTGGAAACCTGTTTTTTAGTGCTGCAAGAGATGCTTCCATATCTAATTAACTTAGTTAAGAAAATGAAATAGAAAATTTACAATGAAACAACTAAATAGAAATAAAAGAAACCTAATAAAGAGAAAACTTGGGTTTCCTCCTAATAAGCTATTTAATAACTCATAAACAACACTAAAGCAAAATTAAAATATAATGAAAAAAACAAAAGTATAAAAGAAATTTAAAAAGAAGTAGAAAAGTTAGAAATTTGGGTTGCCTCCCAAAAGCGCTTAATTTATAGTCTTTAGCTTGGCTATAGCTAGATCTTCATCATGGAGGATAATACACAAAGTATATAATCCCGATAATTGCGAAAAAATAGACTTTCACCAATTTTAATGAGTCCAGCTAGCTTGATTTGAGCTTATCCGAGTCATGCAGTGAAGTTGGTTCTCAAAGAAAGCTAAAATTGCAACACTTGTCTTCTCACCTAGAAACACTAAAAACAACAAACCAAACATATAAGGAGGAAAAAATTTTGAAAGTAGACAATAAAATCAAATAACTTGGGTTGCCTCCCAAGAAGCGCTTCATTAACGTCGTATTAGCTGGACGTTAATGTTATCCATCTTCATCCATGGACCTGGAAGTTTCATCATGTTGTTTGCCTCCATATTTCAGAATGAAGAGCAATCTGTAAAGATTGTAGCTCTCGCTGCTCCTCAACTTCATCGTAAATCGTAAAAGATGTATCTTTGTCGCTCTACGGCTTGGAAACTTCAATTTAATCTTACCAGGCACAAGATCATATAGATTTATCCATGGACTTGTTAATTTTTCAGCTTTGGAATTCAGAAAATTCTGCATTTTATCTATATCCACCTCTTGCAACTTTGAGATGCTCCACCCAAATTCGCTTACCTTTTTCTCTATGACCTCCACGAAACCAAGTTCCCTCTCTAAACAAGGTTTGGAAGATATAAGTACTAGCCAAATACTTGATTCTCCCACAATTGAGCACATAGAGAAAGATGGTATTGGTGTAAGTTCGGTTGTGGGATGACTATCAACTGATGGAATTTGAGGTAATGGATGGGTGGGTGTTTGAATTGGGGTGAAAATTTGGATTGGGATGGAACGTAGAGATATTGGAATATTGGGAGAGATGGGGCTTTCCAAATCCAGTGTTTCATTCTCATGGTTCTCATGTATTTCATTCTCCTAACTAGAGAACTCATCAATACTTCTATTGACCATCTTATCATAAAAAAAGAAGTCATCTTCATGGATCATTGACCACTCAAAATATGAAATGGTCTCCCCAGTATTTTGTACTTCTTCCTCTTCCAATTTTTCAATATGGGACTGCTCAATTGAATCATCGTCTTCATAGTATCCCATATGCCTTACATCACCATCATCCTCACCATACTTGTCTTCTAAAGAGACATCATCCCTTAAACATCCTTGCATGCTCTATTCTGATGTGTCTGCTTCAATGTGAGTTGGGAAGTTGCCTTGATTTGACTCCACATAACTGACCATCGCCCCAATTTTCTCTTCAATTCTTTTATACCTATTAGTCAATTCGTTGTCTTTGGCATCTAATCTGTCTTTTTCTTCCCAATTCTTACATGCTTTCTCAGTGGATTCCAAAAATTTTTCTAATGTAAGCTCAAGGGATGACTTTTCCTCCTTATATGGCATACCCTCATCATAAGTAGAATTTATGAACCTCTCTAATGTAAGTACAAGAGATGACTTCTCTTCACTTGATTGTATACCTTGTCTTTCATTCCACCCATAATTGTTTTGGAAGTCAGGTTGATAATAATATCCTTGGTTATAATACTGACTTCCATTGTAACCCCATTTCGGACTTGGATAAGAAGTCCAATGCTGAAAATTATTAAAATCCATGAATAAAATCTACAAAAAAAAAATAGTAATAAAAAGGAAAAACATAAAATGTCTAAATTAATAGAATATATCAAATCAATTAATATTGTCAAAAGTCGCCTTCCCTGGCAACGGCGCCAAAAACTTGTTGCGCGATTTCTGCAAGTGCACAGATCGTTTACAAGTAATAAAGTGACGAGTGAGTATCGTTCCCACGAAGAAGGGTTTGTCAAGTACCAATTTTAAGATTACTCTATTATTTAGAAAATCAATTATAAGATTTTCTGTTCTAAGCTAAAGTGAAATTCAAGTAAATAAATGATGATAAATATGAAGATAAGATTAAAAGTCTAAGATTTAGAATTCATCAATTGATCACATATGATTTCTTTATAATCTTTGGATGGATTATTTTTGCTGGAATTAATGATTAGATTTCCTTAAATTATATGATGTTCTCTCTCAAGATACAACATGTGTGTTTATATTAACCTTATGTTTACTCTTGTGATCATAAGCAATTAACACAAACCCATTAAGTTTTATGGAAATCCTTTTAAAAATCACAAAGGAGTATTCTTATCTCTAAGCAATACATTCCCTAGGTCAATTATCCTAATGAACTAATATTGTGCTTCCACTCTCGCTACTTCACATAATATCTTAAATCATGCAATTAATGGCCAGTTAATTACAAGCATTAAATTCTAAGATAAAAGATTAATTCCAACAATCAACCCAATCAATTAAATATAAATAATCATATGCAAATCAAAAGATTACATCTAAATCCTAGAAAAATAAATTTAGCTATTCATAATTAAAAGAGAATAAACAATTAAATTAACAATAAAAATAATAAACATAATAATAACTTATAATTAAATTCAAGAATAGAGTTTAGAGAGAACTTGTTTTGGGATACAATCTTTGATGAACTCAAGCTTCCAAAAACTCCTCCTCTTGATCAAAATAAAAAATAAAACTAATCTACTCTAAGAAAACATATAAAAATCTCTCTACATATTTTTTTTATGGATTTTCTTTGATGATATTTCCCTTTGCCAAGCATGGTATTTATAGACATATTTGGTGGAAGAATTCAAGTTCCGTTAAAATTTTTACATCAAAAATTCAACATTGATGGTTAGGTTGGCCACCAACCATTGAATTCCTTCATCAATATTCAAAAATAGTTAGGTTGGCTACCAACCATTGAATTTTGGCCACCAACCATTGAATTCCTTTATCAATATTCAAAAATGGTTAGGTTGGCTACCAACCATTGAATTTTGGCCACCAACCTTTGAATTTATTTCTCATGGATTGAAAACTTGAATCATTGTCTGCATCATTATTTTTATGACATCACCGTCTACATCATTTATTTTATTGCATCATTGTGACATCATTTTGATCTGCAAAAATAAAATAAAAATACTTAAAATATATTATAATTTATTTATAAATTGTAAAACTATTTATTTCTAAAAATATATAATAATATTATTGCATTTTCGAGAACTGAGCTAAAATTTAAGTTTAAACAAATAAAATAACTCTAAAAATATAGAGTTATCATCTAACACCTATAAACATTTCTCATCTAGAGGATTCAAATCCCTTTTTGGTATATTCAAAACTATTTATATTTTCAAAACTGCGTAGTATCATTTGTAAGAATCAAAACATTTTCATCCTTGCATGCAACATGAAACCTTAATGCAATGCTTGATGTGGTTCATGATGTATGATTGATGATGTATGATTCCATAAAGCAAAACTTGATGCATATGGACAGTCACACCAGACACAAGTACATAATCAAATCAAATCTAGAACATTTTATTTTAAAATCATTTAAAATCTTGAATTAAATCATTTTATACCCTCACAGACCAAGTCCTCATGAATCCTCAAATTTACAGTTCGTATGGCCTTAACATTTATTACTTTATAAAAATTCAAATCCTTATACTCTGATCACAGGCTATATACTCAAAGGAATCTCATCACTAAAGAATCTCTACTAGCATCATACTTATCCTTTTATCATCATTACAAGTCTGAGAATACTTATCCTCTTATGTCTCCCCCTCTTAAAAGAAATTCGTCCTCAAATTTTAATATTTACTCACATGTTCTCAAAAAACTGGGGATGCTTTTGCCGCATCCCTTCTTCACCTTCCTAAGTATACTCATCCATTCCATGATTATGCTAGTAGACCTTAATCATAAGTATCTCCTTGATACACAAATTTCTCCCATCCTTAGCTTGAAATTCTACTTGTTTTCCTCTACAGTCAATACAAGCTCTATACTCATATAGCCAATCCATTCCTAATATCACATCGAATTCTAGGACATTAAGTTCTAATAACTCCATAGGAAGTTTTCATCCATCAATGTCTACCTCTCAATCCTTAAACAATACCTTACTTCCATCATTGCTTCCAAAGGATTCAACACTTACTAAGGGTTGATTAATTAATTCCTTATGTCTACCAAGACTCTTAGCAAAATACAAACGAATGCATAGCACCAGAATCAATCAAGCATCTTGCATTAAAAATTTGAATGGGAATGATACCTTCTTCTTTCAAATTACACTAAATTAATATTTCTCTTTTGACTATACTTAATATTTACATAAGTGACAAAGAAATCCCTCTCTTTCTTATTATTCTAGTCCATATGGTAGCATCTCAGCCATAAATTCCTTGATATACTTCAATTACTTCATACCGTATACTTATGTATATATAAGGTAACCAATTAGTTTCATTCTCCCACTAATCATTACTAACTATCATTTCTCTTCTTATGGCATCAATCTCAATTATCATTTAATAACTCTTTATAATTCATATATCAACACATTGTAACATGTAAGCATTTCATGCCTTATAACATTATACCCATCAATCATTAATCTTAGTTAGATCAATTTATCATACCTACTATCAAATTATCAACTCCTCTTTCTAATCCACTTAACCCCACTATCAAATTATCATACCTAGCATGCATTTAACATGAGTACCCATCATATCATATCACAAGACACATAACACATATCACTTATCACATAGCATATGTCACATAGAATATAGCATGTATCATGTATCATAATCATGTATCATATAACTTATAGCATTATGAATTCTCCAATCCTATAAAAGTGAATCATGTCATAGGCAAAAAGAATCAATGCACACTAAGTCACTAAGTAATCAATTAACGTCATTCGCATAGCAAGAGTCTTATACCCCTAGGCCAATAGTTATCCACTACCAACGCAAACCTCAACTATGCCCCTTATCTAGATGAACATCGGGTGTATGGTCTCTCATCTGTTCAACATCTCTGGCCAAGTCCTCTTGCAGGTCATATGGGGTGCTTTGGGTTGCGATCCTCGAGCAGGGATCATCTTCTTAGTCATATGCTAAAGGAATTGTAAGGCACACAAGCAAACAATAATAAAGAGTACTATAGCTTATTAAGATTTCGTAGAACTAAACTAGTGATAGAATACGAATGACATGACGGGAAAATTCCTATGCTCCAGGATTGCACTTATTTAATCCAATAAATAGACAAGTCTAAACTAGACTTTAAAAACTACAGCTCTAATATCATCATATCCCAACTTCTGAGACATGATGGTCCTAGAACATGGGGAGACATAAGGTCACCCACGCCCATAGAACCCACTCATGCATATAATAATCTTGCTTAAGATCATACCAAACCTTATGCATTAACTTCAAAAAAAAACTTTTATAAAGGAAAAACCTTAAGTTGTGGAAGCTAAAAATATACTTTAATACAATCTATAGGAAAATAATAATAAGACTCCAAACAAAGTCACCAATATAATATTCCATAATAAAGTTCCCATAATAACTCCTACAGCGTCTAAGGACTCAACGTAGTATGGTATTATTATAACTTTGACAAGGGAATTTCCTAAGCGGAATAGGTAGCTTGAGCGATCATCTTGCCTCCTCATAATGCTCACTTGGAACCACATAAGGAAGAAGGGGTGAGATAGATGAACTTAATGAGTAAATAATAAGGCTTATACAATAACACATATACTTTAGAAAGGGCTCATAGCTCATCACTTATAGTTCATGATTCAAAGTTTGCAATTTAGAAAGGTTCCCAGAAATCACACTTATAACACATAACACATAGAGTGAAGGCTACTGCCATAATCACTCAAACACGTAGAGTGAAGGCTATTGCCATAATCACTCACACACATAGAGTGAAGGCTATTGCCATAATCACTCAAACACATAGAGTGAAGGCTATTACCATAATCACTCAAACACATAGCTAATGATTACTCGCATCGGTACGAGGATCACATAGCCAATGATTACTCACATCGATACGAGGATTTCTGCATACAAAGGGTTACGGTACCATAACTAGAGCTAATGGTAATCACTTATAAAATAGCATTAAAGAAATCCAATCACATATGGCATAATAACAATAAATGTTTAATTTATCAAATAAAAGATAAATAACAGTGTAGTTCCAGAAAGAATATAAGTTTGGGCAATAATTACAAAGGTTCTTTATTATAGTTGAGTAATCAAAAATGGTTTTGGACCAAATGTCCTTTGGTAACCCAAGCTTACAAATAAATAATTTAGTCATATTTAACATAGGAAAGAACTTAGGTTTCAAGATATCAAAGGTTCACATAACATGATAACTTGTACTTGTAACTTAAACATAATGTTTACTCACCTTGTGGTTCCTTCGCTCCTAGTACACGTAGCCTTTTTGAACCTCTAAAACTCCTCAAGCTCTAACATAATATTTAATTCAATACTTAGTATTTATTTAATCATGATGCTATCCTATCCCATAACTACCCCATAACATAATATTTAATTCAATACTTAGTATTTATTTAATCATGATGCTATCCTATCCCATAACTACCCCATGCACATATAACATTCACATGCACTTAGAGTTGCACATAGAAGTACACTCATCACTTGTACATAACATGTTGACCTTAAAAGTCTTGTACACTTAGGCTTTATAGGCCTATAAGAAAAACACATTATAATTCATGTCAATACCTTTCTAAGGTCAACACAATATCATTATCTTAATATCAATTCACTTTGACAATCATCTTAGTACACTTAGCACTTCCATATATGTCAACTTAGCAAATAACCTTTCAAGTGTCATGCTTATCTCTTATAACCAGTTCATTGAATCAATATCTTTATCAACTCAAGATCATTAATTCATTATCAAGTCATCATACAATCTACTTCTATATTATCCAATCACATTCACATATTAATCACAACATAAGGTTAAGATACCTTAAGTATACCAAATTGCCTCTAGCCTTGTCTAAAGTCATTCCCTCAACCAACATGCAATTTAACAATTTATCATTCATACATACATGTCAATAATCATCAAAATTTATCACATAAAAATTATACACATTGGGATAAAAATCTCAATGTAGGCCTAACACATCATCAAGGAGAAAACCTGAATTTTCTTACTTTCCGTCTATTATAGTAACATGTAGAAATATGGTTTGAACTAAGATTTTTCATGTAAACATAACAAAAATCATTTTAAAACATTAAACCATAGGAATCAGCACCCATTGGTATAACATATGCATGAAAATTCTAATTTTAAGTTTTAGGATGAAAAACCATGCATTTTCTTGTTTCCGGTACTTTTCGGTCATTACAGTAATATGTAAATAGGTATTTTAAACCATTATTTTTCATCCAAACAAAATAAATATCATATTTGAATTCCATCATACACAAATCGGCAGCCACATACATATGTAATCATAGAATTTTCCAACTTTTAGGTTCTAGAATGAAAACCTTAAATTTCTTTATTTTCTGAAACTTTTCAATCATTACAATAATATGTAGAAATATGTTTTAATTTGATATTTTTCATCTAAACACATCAAAAATCTATTTAGAAAAAAAAATGCAAAAATTGCCCCCTGTAGTTTTTATGCATGAAAATTTCAATTTTGAGTTATAGGATTCACCTTTGGAGAAATCGCAGAAAGAAGTTGGTCTTTTCGGTAGAAAAATTGATTTCTCTCTCAAGAATTTTACCTAGGCTGAATTTTATTAATCAAAATCAGTAAATATTCTGTTTAAAATAATTTTCCCATGATTAGTTTCATTCTCTATAACTACTCCTTGTGTGTGTAAGTCGAGATCTCATGAACTGCGATGCTTGGACCATCCCTATCTTGTCTTGTATAGAACAATCCATGAGCTTTCCTACTACTACCATGTAAATGCAATGTATGGGATTTTAGATTTTTTTTTGCCATAATTAATTAATCCTTTTGCCTTTTTCATCATTTTTTTTGTATTTTGTATTTTTTCTCTTTTTTTTCTCTTTTTTAAGATGTCCCATTTAAAGATGAATTAGAAAAAAAAATTAAAGCAAATTAGAAAGTTCAAACTTTTCATTACTGATAAAAGTCCTATAATAAGTACATTAAAGGATAAGCCTTGAAGGCAAAATACAGACTCCAAAGGTTAAGACCTAACAAACTCAAATTCAAAGAAAGATTTAATAGAAACAGACTTAAAAGACTCTAACTTAGGTGAGACATGGACTCAAACGACTCAAACATGGACTCGGAGGACTTGGGTAGGGGCACAACAGGGTAGCATTCTTCTCAAAGTGCCAATTATCAAGTGAAACTTAAGATGGTCGAGTGAGCTTAATGGTTCAAAAAAGGCTTGGTGGTGGTCCTAAACTTTGGGTCTAGGAGCAATGATGTCTTTGCTATCAATGAGGTCTTGAATTTTATTTTTCAGAGCCTTGCATGCATCAGTTTTATGTCTCGATCCTTAATGAAAGTCATAGTGCTATATAACCCTCGGGTAAGGGGTTTAGAGGAGGTCATGGTTATTAGGGCTTAACCAGATTAGCCTTTAAGGCTTTCTTGAAAATGATGCTGAGGGGCATGCCTAGCTTAGAAAAGTCTTCCTTTCCAACCTCATTGAATGGTGATAAGAGACAACATTTACCTCCCCTTCTCTTTTGGTAGTGGAGTTAGTGGTGTAATTATTGTTCTTATGATACCTCGAACTAGAGGATTCATCTTTGATTTGTCCTGATTAAATCAAATCCTTGATCTTAGAGGTAATGGCAATGAGAGCTTTGAAGCTGGGGAGCTATTGAGTTTACAGATGAGCCTGATATTAGGGAAGGAGGTTCTTGATGATGATGTCAATTTGCTCCACTTCAGATGGATGGTACACCATTTGAGTCATTTTTGTCCTCCACCTTGTAAAAAATATGGTGAAGGATTCTCTTAGCCCTTGTTTGGTGGTTTCCAAATCTCGATGAGTGACATCCACCTCAATGTTGTAGTGGTATTACTTGACAAAAGCATTGTGGATGTCATCCCAAGTTTTTTTGTAATTTAGGTCTAGATCTAGTAACCACTTGACAGCTGCTCCAGTTAAAGATTGCTGGAATAACTAAGCAAGGAGCTCGTCATCCACACCAAAAGGTCTCATACATTTTAAGGTGAGTTTTGGGGCATATGGTGCCATTAAACTTGTCCACGACTGGCATTTTAAATTTTGGAGGAACCCCTGCATTCGGAAAAAGAGTTAAAGAATTAACATTTATCATGTCCTCATGCCTTTTGATGTTCTTGATTGTTCTTTCCATGGCTTTAATTTTCTCCATCAATTTCTTAGCTTGGATAAAGCTAGAGAAATCTCTACTTTGAAAAGGATTCATAGTGGAAGAGAGAGTGGTTGCGTTTAAGTCCACAGCATGAGAGATTCGAGTTTTAGGCATTTTCCCGTTATTTATGAGATTAATAATGGGAGGAGTAAAAGTAGGGGCATGGCTAGTCCCGGCTTGGGTAGATGCAGGCTCAATATGAGCAGGAGGGGGAGTGATAGTGGCATTGATCATTTTCTTGACCTCATTGATGATGGACTGGCGTTGGGAGTTGAGAGCATTAGTAAAAATGGCAGACTGGGTATTAAGAGCATTAATGAAAGTGTTGGCTTGGGTCTTAAGGGTGGTGGTGAGTGTAGTTTGAAAAGTTTCCTCTTGTTTCTTGAGGAGATTAGTGAAAAAGGTGCTCATTGCGTCTTAGTCAAAGGGGCTGGACGTGTTGGCCATCAGTATCTTTAAATAGAAAACAAACAGAAAAAGGGTAAGAATATAGAATTATGATGGAAACAAATGGCATGACTGTGAAGGTGTGTCAGAAAAAGGATTCCCTCCACATGGTTAGTTACTGGGTTTACATGTCGACAGGGTGAGTGTGTGAAGTTGCTGTGTTTTGGGGTGATAGACCACTAATTTAGGTCTTTGAGGTGTTTAAGGGTTTACCTTATTGAGCTTCTCATGTTATATATGCATAACCATGAAATGATGCACGCTGAAAAAGGTTTCATGAACATGTAAAAGTATCGATTATTACAGTACATAGAACCTAAGGTCAAAGGCTAAGGCAACTATATGTATAAGGGTGAAAGGTGGGTTGATTTAAGAGTCCCCATCCTACTACAGCACCGATATACCTAACCACGTGTGAGGCAAGGTGCCTTGCGTGGGTCCAACAGTATTGATTCCTCGTTACACCACCGAAATGATTAGGGATTTGTCGCAGATTCGAATGCTTTTGCTATCTCCCAACATACTCAAAGAGAGTTGTCAGGCCAATGCTACTCACCATCCAAGAGTTTTCCTAAAGCTAAGGTTAGGCAATGAGCCTTTATTATGCAAAGTGACATATGAAAGTCAAATTATACTTAATGAGCAAAATGGAGATTATTTTAGAAAAATTTTTTCTTAACCAAATAGTAATCCTCATATTTTCCTTTTTATTTTAAAAAAGGTGGCAACCAGTTCCCAATGGAGTCGCCAGCTATAAGGCCTCACTCGAGCACTAGCCCGGTCTGCTAGAGGGAATCAGAATGCTCATTCGGGTTTAGACTCATAATGGAACCCTCGGATTCGGATTTGGTGGATTTTAAAAATGATTTTGGGAGCCGCCACCCTAATTTATTTTTTAATAGGAAAATTAAAGAAAAACCCAAATAACTCCAATTCATTAATTTTTAATTAATTTACCCAAGGATAAAATCACTAGCTCTAAACCAGGTTGAGTTTGAGGACTAGGTTTTTTGTTTTAAATAATCCAAATTTAGCTCTTAAGTTTAATTTGACTTTAAAAAATTGATTTCATGAATGACAAATATTATATGACAATTAATTAAATGTATGAACATGACATGAATGCAATGAGAAAATTAAAATGAAATATCCACAAATTACATTTAAAAAAAAAAGGAAAAGGAAATTGATTGGGAATTGGATCTGAGGTTACGATTTATATTCTAAATGTGCCTACGTACCCCATTGAATGGGGATCAAAACCCACGTAATTCATTCCATAATTAAGTGGAGAAGTTTAGGGGTTGATTGGATTGATTGATTTGATTTGGGTTTGAGAGAAAAATGTTGATACCTTGACTTTTGATGGGCAGAGGGTTTTATCGGACCAAAATTTCATTTTATCGAGACCAGGTGATTAGATTGATTTGAGAGATTAATTAATTAAAATGATTAATTAACTAATTAATGTGATGAAATGGATGGATGGATGGATTAATTAATTAAAATGATTAATTAATTAATTTGGATGAAGGGTTGATTAAGAAAAGGGATTAATTTGATTTTTGAAAAAAAGAATGATTTTTGAAAAAAAGAGTGATTAATTAATTAATTAAAAAGATTAATTAATTAATTAATTGAGTGATTAATTAAAAAGATTTTTAGTTAATTAAAAATATTAATTAACATGGATAGGGTGAGGTAATTAATTAATTAAAAAGATTAATGAATTAATTAGGAAGTGATTGGAGGGAGAAGAAGAGAAGAATTTGAGGATAGCAATCTACTCAAATTTAAGGGGTGTGTTGAAATGAGAAGCAAAGGGGGATATTTATAGGAGAAGTGGGTGAGGGTAGTTTAGGTAGTGAAAATGTGAAAAGACAATAAGGGGTAGGGCTAAAAAGGGCTGAAAATTAGACTGAAGGGGATAAAAGGATCATTTTCTGCGTAGGAGGGGCCCACTGGCATCAGAAGGCTACAACACTATGTGCGATTCCGCACTAAGCCTATGTGGTGCTGCATCATATGTGTGTGGCATGCCACAGATGAAGTGTGCGACGCAACAGGCCTGCTGTGCGGCAGCTGATGTGACGGCCTTTTTTTTTTTTTTTTTTTAAAGATTGGTTGGTATGGAGTTTATGAAATTTGGATATCTGGTGGCAATATAATTAAAAGCTATGCCCCCGAGCCCCAACCCCCCCCCCCCCCCCCCCCCGGCCCCCTACTAACTAGCTAGTGGGACCGTCGTAATGACTCTACATAGCGCTGTAAACTTAGCAAGTGCTAAGGCTGCGATTGGATGATGAGGGTGTAAAATTAAGGGTTCACACCCTTGACTTCTAATAGTCCTCAAGCTTTATTATTCATTCCAATTAAATACTCAGTATTTGATTAACCTCATGTTATCCTATCTCATAACTACCCTATGCAAACGTAACATTCACATACACTTAAAGTTGCACTTTGAAGTGCACTCATCACTTGCACATAACATGCTAATTTTTATAGTCTTGCATACTTTGCTTTTATAGGCCCACGTGAAAACACATAATAACTCATATCAAGATGTTTCTAAAGTTAAACACAACATATCATGATTTTAATATCAATTCAATTTAACATACTTATACCTTTAACTTATCAAGTAACCTATCAAATATCATGCCTATCTCTTATGACCAATTCGTATAATCAATCTCATTATCCATTTAAGATTATCAACTCATCATAAACTTATTTCCCATATCACTTAATCATATAAAAATATTAATCACATCATAGAAATAGGGTTAGGAAACCTTAGGTTTACCCTATTGTCTCTAGAGTTGTCTAGAGTTATTCCTTCAACCAACATGTAATTTAACCATTTATCATTCATGTATACATGTCAATAATCACTAAAATATATCACATAAAAATTATAGATATTGGAATCAAATTCCAAATGTAGGCCAAATCACCCATTCAAGAACAAACATTAATTTTCTTCCTTTTCGTACTTTTCGTTCATTATAGTAATATGCAAATGCATGATTTAAACCAAGATTTTTTATGTAGTAAAAAAAAAAATCATTTTAGAACATGAACATGTAGGAATCAGCACCTATATAAATTCATATGCATGAAAATTTTTCAACTTTAGGTGTTAGGATGAAAACCATGAACCTTTCTTGTTTCTAGCACTTTTTGGTTATTATAGTAATATGTAAACACATCATTTAAACCATTATTTTTTCACTTGGTAAGAGAATTATCAAAGAAGTGAAGTGTAACAACCCACAGCCACCATTGAAATTTTCGTGACAATTTGCTTGACATAAAGCTATTAAGACTATGTGCTTTTATGGAAATTTATGCGCTATGTGATTGATGAGTATGTGTCATGTTAAATTAATTTTAATATGCATAATATGGGTTATTATTGTAAAATAAATAATTTAGTGCATTAGCATAAAATGAATTATTTTACATAAAATAAATTTTCATGCAAAAAGGCAATTTTTAAGCATAAAATAATTTTATGAGTATTTTAAAAATAATTTTTTAAATAAATGTTTTGGTAGAAATTTAAAAAAAAATAATAAGAAAAATATTTTATTTTTAATTACCTATAGTTGGCCCCAAAATTAATTAAAAAGCCCAAATACCCAAAAACCCACTACACTAAAACACTCCTAATCTAGCTCAGTAAAGGTAATCTTGGAAATTGCCCAAAATTCTACATACTTAACAAGAAAATTTGGCCAGCCCTAGATTCTAGCAGCTACCATTCTATTATTTCATTATTTTGGCAGAAAAATTCTCTCGAAATTATTCTCTCTACCGAAATTCACAAAATACATTCAAACTTTGCGATTTCTTTACTGTATTCATAAGTTTTTCTCTCCTTTTGATTTACTATTGGATTTCTATGAATAATCATGGGAAAATTATTTTAGACTGAATATTTACTAATTTTTATTGATTAAATTCGGCCTATGTGAGTTTTTGGAAGAGAAAATGATTTTTCTACCGACCTCTCTGTACGATTTCTCCAAAGGTGAATCTTACAACTCAAAATTTGAAATTTTCATGCATAAACTCAAGGAAGGGCTGCCAATTTTTACATACTTGTGTTCTAAATGGATTTTTAATGTGTTTAGATGAAAAATATCGGATTAAATTATATTTGTGCATATTACTATAATGACTGAAAAGTTTCAAAAAACAAGAAAATTCATGGTTTCCATCCTAGAACTTAAAAGTTGAAAATTTTCATGTGTATGAACCCTAGGGGCTGCCGATTTGTGTGGTTTAATGATTGTAATGACTGAAAAGTACCAGAAATAAGATGGGAGCATGATTTTCATCCTAAAACATAAAGTTGGAAAATTTTTATGCATATGGACATCTATGGCTGCTGATTTATAGGAATTCATGTTATAAAGTGATTTTTATTTTGATTACATGAAAAATCTTGGTTTAATCCATGTTTTTGCATATTACTGTAATGAACGAAAAGTATGAAAAGCAAGAAAAATTCAGGTTTTCTCTTTGATAGTGCATTCAGCCATTGTTGGGATCTTTATCCCAATGTCTATAATTTTTATGTAGTATATTTTAATGATTACTGACATGTATGAATGAATGATAAATAGTTAAATTGCATGTTGGTTGAAGGAATGACTTTAGACAAGGCTAGAGGCAATTTGGTATACTTAAGATATCTTAACCTTATGTTGTGATTATAATGTGAATGTGATTGGGTAATATGGAAATAGGTTTCATGATGAATTAATAATGAATTAATGATCTTGAATTGATGAAGAGATTGATTGAATGAATTGGTCTTAATAGATGAGCATGACACTTGAAAGGCTATCGATAAGTTGACATGTATGAAAGTGTTAAGTGTACTAAGATGATTATTTAAGTGAATTGATATTAAGATCATGACATTGTGTTTGACTTGAGAAAAGTATTGGCATAAGTTATAATGTGATTTCATGTGAGCCTATAAATGCTAAGTGTGCAAGACTTTTAAAGTCAATATGTTATGTGCAAGTGATGAGTGCACATTTATATGCAATTCTAAGTGTATGTGAATGTTATATGTACGTGGGATAGTTATGGGATAGGATAGCATGATGATTAAATAAATACTAAGCATTGAATTAAAAATGATGTTAGAGCTTGAGGAGTTTTAGAGGTTCAAGGGCTACAAGTACTAGGAGCTAAGGAACCAAAAGGTGAGTAAATATTATACCATTATTACAAGTACAAGCTATCATAATTATGTTATGGGAACCTTTGAGATTTTTGAAACCCAAATTCACTTCCATTTTAAATTTGATTATGTGATTTCTTTATTAAACTTGGGTTGCTAAAGAGCAATTGGTCCAAAACCAATAATGTTTATTCAATGATATGAAAAACCTATTGTAATTGTACCTTACCTACTTTCTTTCTAGAACTACACTATTATTGTATCTTTTGTTCAAAAAGTTAAACTACTATTGTTATTGTGGTACATGTTATTATTGCCTTAAGTGCTATTATTATATGTGAATACCATTAGCTCTAGCTATGGTACCTCTAACCTTTTATGCAGAAATCCTCATTTCGATGCGTGTAATCATCAAAACCTGTGCACATGGTCTTAACTCGATGGATAGGGATAGTATATCCACCTCAGCTAGAAGGGGCGATTCTAGTCGTGGAGCTTGATCAATTTGACAACTTTATAAGTTATTGGGTTGGGAGTTGGAATTTTAGTATGAGGCCACCTCTCCCTCTAGTGAATGACCTAGCATAGTCATTTACTCTTATTGGGTAATAAGTGTTATAAGTGTGATTTTTGCAAACCTGCTAAAGTGAAAATCTTGCTAAATTGTAAACTTTGAAACTATGATTTGTAAATCATGAACAATGTATTATAAGGTATAGGTTTCCTTTATAAAAGGAATATATGTTATTGTATGGGTTATATTATTTACTCATTGAGATCATCTATCTCATCCTTTTTCCTTGTGTGGTTCCAAGTAAGCAATATGAGGAGGCAAGGTGACGGCTCAAGCATTCTACTTTGCTTGGGGGATTCTTTGGCCCAATCTTTAATTATACTATGCTATGAAGAGTTACTCGTAAATGCTCTAGGAGTTTATTTTATGATATTAATCATTGATGACTTATTTTAAGACTTTAAATGTTATTTTCTTATAACACATTTTCAAAGTATTTTGTTAAACTATTCTTCTGCATATTGAGGTTTCCTACATTATTGGATATTAAATTAATGCATAGGGTGGTACAATCCTAGGCATGATTGGTGTAAGTATAAGTGGGTTCTACGGGCATGGTGACCTTATGTCTCCCCATGTTCTAGGACTGTCATGTCTCTAAAATTGGGATGTGACATGAAGCTTTAGGAAATCTTCAGTAGAGGCCTCCCCATACTGGGTAGTGAACTTGGATATATGTTCAACTATGCTTGACTTATCATCTCCATAGAATAGGATGAACTCAAGGATCTTGAACCCTTTAGGAAAGGGATACACTTAGTTTATCCAATTCAGTAAGCCTTCCTATAAATAGGCCAAGCAGTTTCTCTGAAATCAATCCTTATCCTTCGCAAGGCTCTCATCAGGTCATTATCTATCTGCTATTGGCGCACATGATAGTCTTCTTCCCAATCCATTTCATTCACTTCTTTATTCCTATAACTATGTTTCAATGGTCGAACAATCTGCTGTTGATGCTCTGGTTCTAATTATTGCCTATCATACACATAATCATTAAAATTACCCTCAAATGGAGGATTATTCACATGCTGGAATTGGTCTGGAAACCATTCACCCTATGCTTCATGGCCGATCCTGTCACATTTATGAAGCAGATTTAGTTCTCCATATTTGAGCTCATCTCGAGGCTCAAGTCTTCTTATTTTGGGAGCATTCCTTCATAACTAGTCTCCAAAATTCCTCCTTCCAATCATGTCCTCATTTTAACCTTCTATAAGTTTGACAAAATGGGTTAATCCTGTTGTAAATTAGTCTAATGACCTATAAATTGTGCATTGTAGCATTTGGTTTTCCTATACTATTGGGCTTATGATAGTTGCTATCTGCTCAACCATACCAATGAACATGTCATTGTTGGCTCGAGAAACTCTATCAATAATAGCCATTTGATTAGCTTAGCTCAAAACCATAGCTTATGGGGGAAACATCTCCAATTGTACTTTAGGTCTCGAGCTATCCTACATTGTCTTTAGCTGTTGAAAGGTCATGACTACGCCTCTCCTGTTGCCCTAGACTAATATAATATTTGCAGCTTGACCAGTAAGAGGCTCGCTAACTAATTCAGCTTGATTCTGATTATGAACTTTGGTTGCAAGCATCGAATTAAATGCAATATTTCTAGACCTTGTCATCTTCCTAAATAAGATGGTCCCACTAGGCTTGCCAAAAAATATGTTTACAGTAAAAAGTACTTGGATGATGCAATAAATATCTTTTTTACTGTTTAAGATAAAGGTCCTTGTTACAGTACTAACAAAATCTGTAAATACACTATCTATAGCAACTGTTCTTGGTACTTTTCTGGGATTTACAATAACAAACAACTATTTTTTGGTATTTTAATAGTTTTCAATGATTAGATCTACTATTTTTTGTATTTTTTTATATCTTTATGCATATATATTACTTAATCAGTAAATAAAACCCAGAAATTGCCATATATAGGTCACAAAGGTACTATCAACGTTAGATCTAGGGATCTAAAGAGAAAAGTAATATGAAAAGACTAATATGTAGGTGTCTAGTGCCATCAATCAGTCGAACTAAGGGTCTGATATATAGGTTTCCCAAAATAGTCAATCACAAGGGTAAGAAGTATATAGGCCGAGATGGAGCCCTCAACTCAAATCATTAAAATTAATTTTAAGAGAATTTATATTTGTATTAAAGTCAATGACGATCTCATACTAGCATTTATGGAGGTATTTATAAGGATCAATGAATTCCTAAAAATTCTAGTTGCTACCAGCTACAAACAACTAGCTTTATGGGCTGCTACCAAATTGTGCTTTGCTATTCTAAAAAATGTCAATGAGCTTTGTTTATAGAATCAACTTGGGCTTCAAGTTTTCTGGGCTAGTATAAATAGTGGATTGATGACTCAGCCTGCTTTACTACGTGTGTTACTCTATCATTCATGCTTGCTAACTATTTTGCCTTGAGGGATGCATGCTAGTATTAAACTCATCCCTAATCTAATCTCAAAATTCTTTCTCCAAAAATTTTTCAAACTCTTATGAAGTAGATTAAAAAACAAAGCAGAATTTGATGTTACAAAAGCAAATTTCATTAACAAAGGAATCTTAAAATATTAAAAAAAAAAAAAAAAAAAAAAAAAAGGCAAACTTGAAAATCAAAAGCAAGTACAGATCAAGGCTCACCTGAGATTGTAGATTTCTTAACTAAAATTTGAAAGAAAAGGAAAAGAACTTGTAAATATACCAAATACAAATCTTGAAAAAGAGGGGAGAACTTGCAAATCCCATTGCATGTGGCTAGCAACAAGTAATTTATTGCAACTTTGGATCTCAATCGATTTCAATTTTAAGGGCAACCTAACTTTGGACTTGTTGCTTTATTTTGTTAATGAAAGAAATTAATTAATCTCTTAGCTTTAACCAATTTATTTTTAAAATGAGGCTTAATTTCTCATATTGATTATTGACTATTTTTAAAGATTTTGGAAGCTTTTCAAGATTGAAAAAGTGCTGGAGATTTTGGATATTAGTTCAAATAACTTCAACAAAAGCATCTTGCCATCCAAGGGTGGACACAGAATTTAGACAAAGGGTGGATTGGAAACGGTGCCATATACGAGCATTTGACAATTGGCAAGCAATTGAGGTGTGGTGTATGAGAATTATGTGTAAACAAAAAAGCAATGTGTCTATAGTATAACTCACTTATTCTAGTAAGTCATAATTACATATGGTAAAATTGTAATGAAAATTTAGATAAGCATTTGATTTATTTATCTAATATTTATTTAAAAATAAATTATCATCATTATTTATTAACTTAATAACATGTAATATTTTTTAAGTTTCAATGAAATTTAATGAATAAAATATAATTACAATTAGCGCAAAACTCAATTTTAAAACTAGATATAAACATAATACTAACTAGGACTGAGCATGGTTTGGGGAGATCTAGAGATTTGAAAATCTCTGGGGAATATGGAGATTTGAAAATCTCCAAAACCAAACCATTCCTTTTTTGGAGATTTCTAAAATGGGATATCCAAAACCGAACCATGGAGAAAAATCTCCATAGTGAACCATTCCTTCTTTAGGATTGAGATTCAGATCTAATAGAATGCTTTAGTATGGTGTGACACAAAACAAAGATTCAGAGATTTTCTATTTTTCAAATAGTTAAAAGTATATAATTTTTTAGTTTAAACTTAAAATTAAATCAGTACAAATAGCAAAAACAAAAATCAAACAATATAGTATGTAATTAAAGAAATTTATTTACAATCTACCAAGTTAGAATAAAAATTAAACTACTAAGTTCACAATTAAATTTTACTTATATATTATTAAATTTTCTTAAATGTGTTGCAAATTCAATATTTTGGTGTGTGCGTATATACATATATACATATATAGTAACTACTAATTTTCAACTGAAATTTCATAATTAATAAAAATTAAATTTTACTTATACATTATTGAATTTGTTTAAATGTGGTGCTAATTCAATATCAAAGTGTGTGTATATATATTGCAACTACCAATATGAAAATGACATTTTATAATTAATAAAAGTTAATTTTACTTATACATTATTGGTCTCGGTTCTTCGATTTGGGGCGATTAAGTGTGGTTTTGCACAATTCTCAGTATAGATAACTACTAATCTCAATAACTATACAAAAAAAAAAAAAAAAAAAAAAAAGGAATTTCTCAACTAGGAGAATGTGAAATAGTCAATATATATTTTTCGATTATGGAGATTTTTGGATTAGTTTGGTATCTCCTAGTCCTATGCTCAGCCTAATACACACACACACACACACACACATATATATATGTGTGTGTGTGTGTGTGTGTGTGTGTGTGTGTGTCTATATATAGATATATATATAGACACACACACACACACACACACACATATATATATATACATACATACATATGTATGTATATGTATATCTACATATGTATATATGTGTGTATACATATATATGTATATATATGTATATATATATATTTGTGTGTGTGTGTGTGTGTGTATATACATATATATATATAAACCTAAAAAATAGAGAGACAACAGTGAGCATCTCAACTCATACTAAATAATATAAACCTAGTGCTTGAATATCAAACTAGAATGTAATGCTTATGCAATCATGTCACCCAAACAATCTAGTCATATAATCAAATAAGGATGGTGTCACCTCCCAACTTCTGAGATATGATGGTTCTAGAACATGGAGAGACATAAGGTCACCCACGTCCATAGAACCCTTTCATTCATGATTAAATGCTGCCTAGGATCTTACCAAAATCACATGCATTAATTGAATAACCAATAATAAAGGTAATCTTTAAGAACATGAACAATTAAGACTCCAATTTAATCATCAATTGAGTAATGTTCCAGAAACACCTGGAGCATCTAAGAGCGACTCTGCATATCATAATATGTATATAGACTTGGACAAGGGAATCTCCCTAAGCAGAGTAGATTACTTGAGCTATCACCTTGCCTCCTCATAACGCTCACCTGAAACCACACAAGTAAAAGGGGTGAGATAGATGATCTCAATGAGTAAACAATAAAACTCATATAATAACACATATCCCTTTAAAAGGGTTCATAGTTCATAGTTTGTGATTTAGCAAGTTTCGCAGAAATCAAACTTGTAACTTATAGAGTGATTGCTTTTGCCTTATTCACTCTATCACATAGGGAAGAGGTGGCAACATACCAAATTCCAACTCCCAACTTGTAAAGGAGCATAAAGTTGATCAGGCTATATGGTTAGAACCGCCACTTCTGGTTGAGATGCATACACTACCCCTATCCATTGGGTTAAGACTATGTGCACGGGTTCTGATGATTATCTGCATCAGCACGAGGATTTCCACGTATAAGGGTTCACAAGTACCATAGCAAAAACTAATAGCAACCACTTGTAACAATAGTATTGAAGAATGCAATCACATATATAATAGTAGCAATAGAAGTTTAGCTTATTGAACAAAGGATAAATAACAGTGTAGTTCTAGAAGGAATGTAAGGTAAAGCAATAATCACAAAGGCTCTTTTCTATTCATTGATTGGTCGATAATAGTTTCAAACCAAATTGTCATTTAGCAACCTAAGCTTAACAAATAAATCATATAATTATAACTTATGATGAAAATGAACTAGGGTTTCAAAATCTCAAAGGTTCACATGTCATGATAACTTGTACTTGTAACATGAACATAATGTTTACTCACCTTGTGGTTCCTTAGCTCTTAATGCTTGTAGCCCTTGTACTTCTAACAATTCCCAAGCTCTAACATAACATTACAATTCAATACTTAGTATTGGCTTAACATCACGCTATGCTATCCCATAACTACCTCATGTGCATAAATCATTCACATATACTTAGAGTTGAACTTAGAAGTGCACTCATCACTCATACATAACATATTGACTTTTAAGTCCTGCACACATTGCCTTTTTTAAACTCACATAAATTCACATAATAATTCATATTAAGACTTTTTCAAAGCCAAACACAATGAATCATAACCTTAATATCAATTTAATTTAACTTCCAACTTGGTATACTTAATACTTTTTATATATATCAACTTTAACAGGTAAACCCTAAAAGAATCATGCTTGTCTCCTTTGGGCCGAATTATATAATCAATCCCATAAGCAAATTAAGATCATTAATTCACAATTAATACATCACAAAATCTAATTCACATGCCACTTAACCTTGTACACTTATTAGCCAAACATGTCAACTAGGGTTTTGGAAACCCTAGGTATAGGCCGAACCACTCTAGGAATTTTCTAGAGTTACTCATTCTTCAACCAACATGCAATTAAATTATGTACTATTCATATACATAAATCAACAATCACTAAAATGAATTTTACAAAAATTATAGGCCTTGGGGTCAAAATCCCAACCTTGGCCAAGTCACTATAACCATGAGTTTTCTTACTTTTCATACTTTTTGATATTACAGTATTATATAAATGCATGATTTAAATCAATATTTTTCATGTAAACATGACTATAATTAATTTAGGATGGGAAATAATAAATCGCACACCCTCCAATGCATATATGCATGAAAATTCTAACTTTTAGGTTTTAAGGTTCACCTTTGATGGATTTAAGAAGAAAGAGATATATTTACAGTTAGAAATCAATTTCTTCGTCCAAGAACAAGCCTAGGCTGAATATAGTAAAGAGAAAATAAGAAATTATACAGCCCTATACCTATTACTCTTGATTAGTTTCATAAAACTTGAAAATTAACATGAAAGAATTGAGAAACTTACAAAGAAGATCACAAAATCATAAGTTTGGAGGCACCTTATGATTTTCTGCCAAGAGAGAAACTTGAAAGAAGAATTCTATAAAATCTAATGAGAAACATAATGGGGGCTGCCAAATACAAAGGGAAGCTAAATATAGTTTAGGTTTTAGGGTTTTGGTATAAAATTACATGATTGCCATTAATAAGCTAGTTTAGGTTGTTTAGGTGCCTTAGGCTTTTGGTAAATTGGATTTTTAATCCAATTTATGAGCTGATTAATATGTATTAAAAATAAATATTTTGCTTCTTATTTTCATTAAAATTCTCCTAAAAATATTTAATTTAAAATATTTTAAAAATGCTCATACAAATTATTTTATGCTTAAAAATTACTTCATGCATGAAAATTTACTTTATATGCATTAAACTAATTAATGCATATGCACTTCACATAAAAGCACCTATTTCATGTTCATAATTCATATTATGCATATTAGAAATAGTCTAGCATGCCACTTACTCATAAATCACATAGCACATGAAATTTCATGAAAGCACACACTTTGTCTCAGTAGCTCTAAAATCAAGCAATTTGTCACGAAACTCCTAGTAGGGGTATGGGTTGTTACAAATGGGAATCAGTCCATAAGAATCACACTAAATTTCAATATGGGGAGCTGATCCCCTATCTAGCCCTCTTAATCCAAATACTATCTCTTATACCCAATATATAGGGTCCCAATCGTCAATGGCCAAAGCCATGTAGAATGAACCTTATTAGCAGCAGCATCGATGATGAGCAAGCCCCAAGCCGTCATACACCCCTCATAGCTCATATATCACAATCATCATCATAATCAATTTCACATTCCTAAGTGATTCTTATGTCATCGCAATCCCATCCGACAATCACAAATAATATGCAATAACAATAATATGTAGAATCACAAGCACGTGACAATTTACTATATCTATAAGCATAATGCATATATATAAATATAAGCATATATATACAATAAGTGAATGCATGATGTAAAGGGAAGTATATTAAAAAGTATCACTCACAATACAAGTTGTGAAACTCAAGTAGAACACTAAATCAAACCCCCAGCTGCGTAGAACGGTCCCAAACAATCTAGTAAATAAATATCATAGAATGATCAACGAGTATAATGATCAAAAAGTTGACCCATCCTAATTTATGAAGAAATCTACCAAAAATGTAGTAGAGTTTTCCTGAACATACCCAATCCCCTTGAAAAATAAACAACCAACTCAACACAGAAAATATCTCAAATGCCTTTTTTGGGCCCTAAATATCAACTCACAACCATAATCCTCAATATAGAATACAAATTTATGATCCAAAATTAATTATCAAAATTGTTTTGTAATCCTTAGCAATCTTAATTATAATTAATTATCTAACTCATAAGTACATCACCAATTAAAGATCAATCAATTTCATCATCAATATAGACATTGAAAATTAATTCAAAACTATTGATAATGCTCACCAAAAAGTCTCCAAAAAAGTCACTAGAAAAATATCGACAATGGCGATTAGTGATGAAACTAGTGTTAATAGACTCATCTCAAAGAGAAGAACATGCCACTGCTCGCTCTCACTCACCGGCTAGAAAAATATCGATGGTGGTGATTAGTGATGAAACTAGTGTTAATAGACTTGTCTCAAAGAGAAGAACATGAAAATATCCACCACTTTATCTCACTCACCAGTGGCTCACTAGGCATGGTGTCGACAGCCTAGAAAATCACCTGAATCCTTCCAATATCAAATGTCAACCAAAATTAGCAATTGAGGTATCAAATTAAAGATTAGAAAAAGCGGAATCCAATGTGCGAGAATTGTCAAACTTTTGACTGGTGATGTAGTGGCATGCTATGGCAGATGGCTTCAAAATTTCACCTGCTAGCTCATCAGCACTAGCCATTCTCTTTGGCAAAAGCGTGTTGTCAGGCACTGACTGAACGATGGTCAAACAATAGTGGCAGCTCCCCTTTCTCTCTCTCTCTCTCTCTCTCTCTCTCTTTTAATTTGAAATCGACAGTAAGTTTTGATTGATATATAGGACCACTCAGATAGCTCCCTTTTTATAATAATAATAATAACTTAAAATAGTAATTTAATAAAATTCAAACTGTTTATTTAATTAAAATTCTAAAAATTTAGAAATAATAATTAATTTAATAAATACACCCAAAAATAATAAATTTAAATTTTTGAAAATTTTAGGATGTTACAGAAGCTAGTGATTTTATTCATGGGTAAATTAATTGAAAAATTATTGAATGTAAGATAAAATTGGATTTTTTCTTAATTTTTTATTTTAAAATAAATTAGGATGGCGACTTCAGAATCCTTTCAAAAAATCAAAATAGTTTTCCAAATGATAGCCATTCCAATTGTGAGCACTGAAACTTGAATCTTAATCTTAAAAATCGCATGCCTTTTAAAGCTCTCAAGTGAGGTCTCATAGCTCCCAGCTCTTATAGTGAAAAACAAAAAGGAAGTTCTAAGCTTTATTAAAGTATGGTAATGGCTATAAGATTGGCATAGTAAATCCCTATCAAGAGCTAGTAAGCAAATCTTGCTAAAAACCATTGCCCAAGCTATTCCAAAATTTGTTATGAATGTATTCCTTCTCCCAGTGGATTTGTGTATGGAAATTGAAAGGATGTCGAATGCTTTTTGGTGGAGCAGCATGGGTGGTGAGAATAAAGGTGATAAGTAAATGGCTTGGGAGCGCTTATGTGTTCCAAAGAAATTTGGTTAAGTATTTATAGGATTTTAATATTGCTACGCTCAAAAAGCAAATGGGCATTTGCTAATTGATCAGTGATCCTTGGTTTCAAAAATTTTTAAAAGCCGCTACTATCCAAATTGTCCTTTCATTAATGTAGGGCTTGGTAATAATCCTAATTTCGTATGGCAAAGCATTTGTGCACCTCAAAATGTTGTTTGAAGTGGGATTCGGGTGTGCAAAGGTGATGGGAGTTTTGTTACTATTTGGAACACACCATGGCCGCCTTGTGAGGAAAATGGCATGGTATCATCTAAGTTGCCAATAGGATTAGAAGATAAGTTGCAGATTTGATGAGAATGGATTCATGATGTTGGGATGAGAACATTCTCAAGGATCTATTCAATGAAAAGAACAAGAATCTGATTGCCAAAATTCCTCCGTCTCACAGATGTATAGAGGATTTTGGTACTGCTAAAAAGATGACAATGGATTATTCTGAGTGAAAAGTTATGTTAAATTTTTAATATAGATTTAGAAGAACCAATTTTAAAAGTTAGCTTGTTAAGGTTGGAAAGTCCATTTTTATATTAATCACTTAATATTTTTGTATTTAATAGATGTGGGATACTCTTAGCACTCTCCCTTCAAATGACAATGGGGTAATCAAAGTTGTCACTTGAATTGATCTAGCAAGATAATTGTAAACTAGATCAATCAGCAAGATAATTAGTAAGTTGTCACTTCAAATGATCTAACAAGATAATTGTAAACTGGATTAATCAGCAAGGTAATTAAGTAATCAGGTAAACTTGACAAATCAATAAGATAATTAGGTAAACTGGATTAACTTACTCTGATACAATGTTAAATTTTTAATATAAATTTGGAAGAACCAATCTTAAAAACTAGCTTGCTAAGGTTAGGGAGTCCATTTCTATATTAATCACTTAACATTTTGTATGTAATAGATGTGGGATACTCTTAACACTTCCCCCTCAAGTGGTAATGGGATAATCAAAGTTGTCAATTGAATTGATCTGGGAAGATAATTGTAAATTGGATCAACCAACAAGATAATTAGTAAGTGTGAACCCTTAATTTTGCACCTTCCAGTATGTGTTTAAATTTTAAAAGCACTTAGGCTCGATAAATAAACTTTCAGAAGTCAAAAACTCTCAAAATGGAAAAATCAAAATATTTCTTTTTGGCATTTGAACCCTTTCAATTCATCCGGAATTGAGCAATGAATACAACACAACTAAAATCATAAAAAACGGATAAGAAACGAGCAAGAACGGGCAAAAATGGGCAAAAGCAGGGCCCATTGCCACAGAGCTCTACGGCATTGCCACAAAGCCCTATACGGAACCGCAAAGGGCTATGCGGCACTGCTACAAAGAGCTCTACGGCACCGCAAAGCCCTCTGCGGCAACTCTAGCAAAAATATGATTTTTTGCAATCCAACATTAGAAATTTGTGTTTTCAAACCTTCTCCTATATATAAAGGGTCTTCCCACACTTCAAGATACTAACTTCTAGAGCTTGAAAAGCAATAACTTCAAGCAAACCACTTTGATTTTGTTTTTTGCTTCGCAAAGCGAGTTAGGGGGTTTCTCCTTTATTCCTACCCGACTAGTTTAAGGCTTTTCGCCGCTTGCCTGTTTGAGATAAGTCTCTTGTCCAAGGCTCATGTCTACCGCCCAAGGCTAGCCGCCGCTCGCTGCCCAAAGCTAGCCACCTCCCACCGTCCGAGGCTATCCATCGCCCGCCCGAGGCTAGCTACCACCTGCCATCCAAAGCCAGTCGCCGCTTGCCATTCGAGGTAAGCTTCTTTTCATTTAAATTTCTTTTGTCTAAATTTCCTTTATTCTTTTAGTTAGTTAATTAAATTGATTCATCTAGGTTGCTAACTAATCAACTCAGTAATCAATTAAATTAATTAATTAACTCAACCCTCTTTTAATCAATCAATCAAAACATGATAAAGTGGCTAGACTAAACTAACCCTTTTGCAAGAAGAAAGAACTGGGTGGGTTCTAATTCCCATTCAAAAAGATACATAGGCATGCTTGGTTCAGACATCGAATCTAATTAAAATTAATCAACCATTCCTCTATCACCTTCTTCACTTACTTTTGTATTTATTTGTTTGCCTTATTATTAGATTTAATTTGGGAAATGTGTGACTTCCTTAAAATCCATAAACGCTAGAGGAGGTATCCTCTAAGTTTGGATTTCATTGTAATATTGACTCTCTTTTATTTTGAATTCTAATTGTGTATAAACTTTATAAATTGAATGATCATACATATTATAAATTATTCATGCATTATTCATGAAATATATTTTAAGTCACTTTTATATTATTTGGCCAAACTTATTTTGTTAAATTAAACTAAAAACTTAGTCTCCGAATCCTTTTTGGTTTCGAGGCTGGTGATATTTTTCCTTTGGATAATAATTGGAGTCAAATGGGTTTTTTCCTTATATTTTTCCAAATAAAAATAAATTAAGGTGGCGACTCCAAGAAATAATTTTCAAACCTATCAAAGATAAGTCTGAGGGCTTTCTCGTGAATTCTTTTCCAAATGAGCATTTCAATTTCCTTTAGCGGATCAGACCGGTGCTCGGGCGATACCTCACAGTAAGTTGTCACTTGAATTGATATGGAAAGATAATTGTAAACTAGATTAATTGATAAGATAATTAGGTAATCAGATAAATCAAACAAACGGGCAAGATAATTAGGTAAATAGTATCAATTTGCTCTGATACCATGTTAAATTTTTAATATAAATTTAAGAGAGCCAACTTTAAAAGCTAACTTATTAATATTGGGAAGTCAATTTCTATATTAATCAATTAACATTTTTATATTTAATACACGTGGGGTACTCTTAACAAGTTATTATCGTGCTTTGCAAGGGGAAGCTATGCAATCTGGATCTTCGTTACAGCAGAAGTTGTGGGCTTTTAGAATCCCAGCCAAAGCGAGGAATTTGTTACGGCGAGTGTGCTCTAGATGCTTGCCCACTACTGTTAATCTGAGAGCAAAAAGTGTCCCTATTGACCCTTTGTACCAATGGTGGATGAAAGCAAATGAAACAGCCCAGCACTTGTTTTACGAATGTCAGATTGCCATGAAGTTTTGGCGTTTATCTTGCCCCTGAGTTAATCTAGGTATGTCCTCTATGAAAGAATGGGTGGCTTCTTTCTTTGCCCACAACAGTAAAGACAATTATGCATTATTTGCAATGTTGTGTTGGAGCTTGTGCTATAAACGAAATAGGTGGGTTTGGAATCAACAAGCAAGCAATGCTTTCTTCATTGTCAACATGGTAGGTCAGATGTTGACTCAATGGCAACAAGTAGAGTCCTGTAAGGGAAGGGGATGTTGTGGACTAGGCCACAATATGGTTGGCTAAAGGGGAACACTGATGCAGATTTGTTTCAACAGAAGGGTTGCATCGGTGCAGGCTGTCAATTGAGACTCTACGACGAAAGATGCTCATGGCTAGGTCAGGTATTGCGCAAGGCAATTTTACTATTAGGGAAGCTGAAGCCTTTTGTGTATGAGAGAGGCCCTTTCCTGGATAAAATAGAAGCACTTGGATAACTGTATCATTGAGTCTAACGCACTCCAGGTTATTGAGGGCCTTAGAAACCCTGAATTTTCTTGATTATTGACGATTGTTAGCAGTTAGTTGAGCACTTTAGGTAAGTGCAATTCAGTTTTATTCATAGATCTATGAATAGTGCAGCCCACCTCGTTGCTTTGACTGCTTATTGTAGGACAAGTCGTGACGAGTGGTTTCTCAGCCCTCCTAGCTTTATTGCCTATGTAATAGCTTTGGAAAGTACATCCTAATGCAAGTAAATTTGGATTTGGAGAAAAAAAAATGTCGCTTTATTTAAAAGCTAGTAATAATTGATTTTAGCATTTCTTTGCAGTGAAACGCTCAAGGTTGGTACCATAATCACCAAGTGAAAAATTTTATTTATCAGACTTATATATTGAGCGGATGGGACCCTGGAGCTAAAAGCTCGTCCCCATCCGCTAAACCAAAGAGGCCTTAGTTATGTTAGCTCCTATATGATTGATTTTGTAGGAGTGAAATGAAAACGATATTTTATATTAAAGGTGGAATTCCAAATAAATTCTATAAAATTTTATAAAATTCATTTATACCAAATAGAGCTTAAATCTCCCTTTCACATCTTGCCGCATTCTTAGGTCATAATTATGATATACATATAAAACTAGTGAGGTCCAATACAGATGTTTGGCATGCTATGTTGACTACTCATTGCATGAAAGAGCACTATTGCAACTATTGCTAACTTTTATACATGCAGTTCTCTATGTTATGAGCACTATCGCAACTACTGCTAATTTTTATACATCCAGTTCTCTATGTTATGCCTTCAACTGAACTTACTGTATTTAGCATGCACAAAGGCCTCTAGAGTTGCATTTTTCTCCTTGTAATCTTTGAATTCAACCCTCCTTCCATGACCTGCAAATTGATGTCAAACAATAACTCAACTGGAATATAAATGTATATGTAACATAAATCAGTATGTTCCTATGAAATTGTTACAGGATGTACAAAATAGGAATGTATATTAATTAGGAAGAATGTATACTGATTAGGAAGATTTGAATAGTAGACCTTCCTAAAGAAGGATGAGCATTGTATATAAATATGTATGTAAGATTATGAATCAAAATATATAGAAATTCCTTCAATCCTTCTCTGATTACATGGTATCAGAGCTTGGTTAAATTAGTTCTCGGTATTTGGTGATTTTCTGTTTGAAAAAACAGTAGACTTCATTGCTGTTTCGTTGGGTCACCTGCCTCCGGTGGCTTCCACTCATCACCGCCTACTCCTGGAGAAGCGCCACCCATCGATCGACCTTCGTCCAGAATTCGGTCGCCGGAATCCTTGCGCATGAGCCACACGCGCCGTAGAAGTTTCCTGCCTGAACGTCACGCGCCGGCGCGTGAGAGCACATCCCTTGCCGGAAATCAGTCTGGTCCGTCTTGTTCAGCTCGCCTCGACTTCCACAACATCTCCTCATATCTGGTTGGGTCTGCATCAGTACAGGTGTGAGGCCTTTTGTGTTCCACAACATTTTCTCCTTGGTTGGGTCTCTTTTTGGTATTTCAGAACTGCTCTCTGGTTCCTTTGATTAATTTGGCAAAATATGGATGAGAAAAAGACCATGATTGTCTCTGATGTGGTTCCAGTAATGTCAAAAATTATGGAACATAAACTTACTGGTTCTAACTATTTGGATTGGAGTAAAACTGTTCGAATTTATTTAAGGAGTATTGCTAAAGATGATCATTTAACTGATGACGCTCCCAGTGATGACTCAAGACAATCCTGGCTTAGAGAGGACACTCGTCTGTTCTTACAAATACGTAATTCTATTGATAGTGAGGTAATTGGTCTGATAAACCACTATGAGTTTGTGAAAGAATTACTAGATTATTTGGATTTCTTGTACTCTGGAAAAGATAATATCTCTCGTATTTATGAGGTGTGCCGAGGTTTTTATCGTACAGAAAAGGGCGATAGATCTCTTACAAGCTACTTTATGGATTTCAAGAAAACATACAAGGAACTTAATATGCTTCTTCCATTCAGCACTGATGTAAAAGTTCAACAAGCTCAAAGAGAAAAATGGCAATTATGAGTTCTCTAGCCGGGCTTCCACCTGAATTTGAGACTGCTAAATCTCAGATTTTGTCAAGTTCTGAAATATCTTCTCTGCAAGATACTTTTAGTAGAATACTCCGCACAGAAATTTCTCAATCTGTTCAGCCTGGTAGTGCTTTAGTCCGTCGCAATAACACCTTTGATTCTGGGAGACAACAATATAAGAACAATAGTAAGAGATTCAATTCCAGTACTTTTGATCGATCTAGTACTTATGATCGAAACATGGACAGTCGAGGGCAGGATTTGGGAGGAATAGTTTGTCACTATTGCCATAAGCCTGGTCATATGAAGCGGGACTGCAGGAAATTGCAGAACAAGCAAGCTCATGTTGCATCTACCACTGACACTTCTGAAAAATCGGTCATGATATCTACAAATGAATATGCCAAGTACCAAGATTTTTTGAAATCACAGTCTACTCCTGTCACTGCCATCGCCGAGTCAGGTAAACCCAATACATGTCTTGTGTCCTCCTCTTCCGAATGGGTCATTGATTCTGGTGCCACATATCACATGACAGGTAATTCTAGTCTATTTTCTACCTTTAAGTCACACAAATCTACTTCCAATGTTACTTTAGCAGATGGGTCAACATCGTCTGTTCTTGGATCTGGCACAATTGTTCCTACTCCATCCCTTCCTTTGTCATCTGTTCTTAGTCTATCTCGGTTATCTTTTAATTTGATTTCTGTGAGCAAACTCACTCGTACTTTAAATTGTTGTGTCTTATTCTTTCCGGATTATTGTTTGTTTCAGGATCTTACGACGAAGAAAATTATTGGTAAAGGACATGAGTTTGGAGGCCTCTACATCCTTGATATACAAGTACCAAGACCCATAGCCTGTTCTGGAGTGGTTACCCCGTTTGAAGCACATTGTCGGTTTGGTCATCCTTCTCTTTTTGTGCAAAGAAATTATGTCCTCAGTTTCAAAGTTTATCTTCATTAGAATGTGAGTCGTGTCAATTTGCTAAACACCATCGTCTTAGTTCAAGTCCAAGAGTCAATAAACGAGCTAGTACTCCTTTTAAACTAGTTCATTCAGATGTTTGGGGTCCTTGTCCAATTACATCTAAAACTGGGTTTAAGTATTTTGTTACTTTTGTTGATGATTATTCTCGAATGACATGGTTATATTTAATGAAAAATCATTCTGAGGTATTTTCTCATTTTTCTGCTTTCTGTGCTGAAATTAAAACTCAATTTAATGTTTCTGTTCAAACACTAAGAAGTGATAATGCTAAGAAATACTTATCTGAAACTTTTCAGAATTACATGCTTAAACATGACATTCTTCATCAAACTTCTTGTGTTGATACACCATCCCAAAATGGGGTAGCTGAGCGCAAAAATAGACATCTTTTAGAAACTGCACGGGCTTTATTGTTTCAAATGCAGGTTCCTAAAAGCTTTTGGGCTGATGCTGTTTTCCACATCTAATTTTCTTATCAACCGCATGTCATCCTCTATTCTTCAGGGTGAGACACCTTATCATGCTCTTTTTCCAAATAAACCATTATTTCCTATTGAACCTAGGGTATTTGGGTGTACTTGTTTTGTTCGAGATGTTCGTCCACAGATCACAAAATTAGATCCCAAATCTTTGAAATGTATCTTTCTTGGGTATTCTCGTGTTGAAAAGGGATATAGATGTTATTGTCCTACTCTTAATAGGTACCTTGTGTCTGCAGATGTCACTTTCTTTGAAAATACTCATTTTTTCTCATCTCATTCTTATACAAGTCAGGGGGAGGATGATGATTTGCTTATTTATACTATCACATCCTCCGCTTCTCATCCTGCTGCTCCTATTCCTCCTAAGCCAAAGCCTCCTATAGTACAAGTGTATTCCCGATGAAAGGCTTCTTCTGACTCATGTCCTGCACCAGCTGCACTAGCTCCTTCGTCGTCAGATCCAATTCCTACGACTGATCTTCCTATTGCTCTTCAAAAAGGTAAACGACAATGTACTTATCCTGTGTCTTCCTTTGTGTCTTATAATCATTTGTCTCCCTCATCTTGTTCTTTTATTACCTCTTTGGATTCTATTTCTGTTCCTAAAACTATTAACGAGGCACTTTCTCATCCTGGGTGGCGGAGTGCTATGATTGAGGAAATGACTGCTTTAGAAGACAATGGTACTTGGACTTTGGTAAATTTACCTGCAGGTAAGAAAGCCATTGGCTGTAAATGGGTGTTTGCTGTCAAAGTTAATCCTGATGGATCAATTGCTCGCTTAAAAGCTCGCCTTGTTGCTAAAAGCTATGCTCAAACTTGTGGAGTAGATTACTCGGATACTTTTTCTCCAGTTGCGAAGCTTACATCTGCCAGACTATTCATTTCTATGGCTGCTACTCATGACTGGCCACTGCATCAATTGGACATCAAGAATGCTTTTCTCCATGGTGATCTTTAGGAGGAAGTGTATATGGAGCAATCGCCCGGCTTTGTTGCTCAGGGGGAGTCTGGGAAGGTATGTTATCTTCGTAAGTCTCTGTATGGGTTAAAACAAAGCCCTCGTGCTTGGTTCAGTAAATTCAATCAGGCTATTGAGAAGTTTGGTATGCGGAAAAGTCAGTCCGATCACTCGGTTTTTTATAAACAGTCTGCAGATGGCATCATTCTGTTAGTAGTATATGTGGATGATATTATCATTACTAGAAGTGACAATGCAGGTATCTCCTCTTAAATCATTTCTCCATAGTCAGTTCCATACCAAAGATTTGGGGATGTTAAAATACTTTTTGGGTGTTGAAGTAACCAAGAGTAAGAAGGGGATCTTCTTATCTCAAAGGAAGTATGTGTTTGATTTATTGTCTGAGACAAGAAAATTGGGAGCTAAACCATGTAGCACTCCCATGGTTCCTAATTTGCAACTCACAAAAGAAGGAGAATTGTTTGAAGATCCTGAGAGATATAGAAGGTTGGTTGGGAAATTGAACTATCTTACTGTAACTCGTCCAGATATTGCATATTCAGTCAGTATTGTGAGTCAGTACATGTCCTCCCCAACTGTGCATCATTGGACAACAGTAGAACAAATTTTGTGCTATTTAACAGGAGCACCTGGGCAAGGTATTGTATACGGCAATCATGGTCATACTAGGATTGAATGTTTTTCAGATGCTGATTGGGCAAGATCTAAGGAAGATCGAAGATCTACTTCAGGTTATTGTGTCTTTGTTGGTGGGAATTTGGTTTCATGGAAAAGCAAGAAGCAAACTGTTATCTCCCGTTCGAGTGCAGAATCAGAATATCGGGCTATGTCACAATCTGTATGTGAAATCATGTGGATATATCAACTTTTAACTGAAGTTGGTCTTAAAACTTCAATACCAGCTAAATTGTGGTGTGATAATCAGGCTGCTCTTCATATTGCATCCAATCCCGTATTTCATGAACGAACAAAGCATATTGAGATTGACTGCCATTTTGTTCGTGAAAAGATTCAACAAGGTATAATCTCCACTAGTTATGTCAAGACAGGAGAACAATTGGGAGACATCTTTACAAAGCCTTTAAACGGGGTTCGGGTTGAATATCTTTGTAACAAGCTGGGCATGATTAATATCTATGCTCCAGCTTCAGGGGGAGTGTTACAGGATGTACAAAATAGGAATGTATATTAATTAGGAAGAATGTATACTGATTAAGAAGATTTGATTAGAAAAATTTGATATACCTTAAATTAGAATAGTAGACCTTCCTAAAGAAGGATGAGCATTGTATATAAATATGTATGTAAGATTATGAATCAAAATATATAGAAATTCCTTCAATCCTTCTTTGATTACAGAAATATTCATAAATGTAAATTTGCTCATGATTTCATGAGCTTAGCTCCAATAGATTTGAGCTTAATCTTGGTAAGCAAATGCACCCAAGGTCTCAAGCTCATTTTGTTTAGAAAGGAATCAAGGAAGAAGCCAAGCTTTTCAAATAAGCAAGTCCAGATAAGTCTTTTAAGTACTTTGGTTCACTTGCATCGTAAGCAAATTGATAGAAATAAGTATTACCGATGACATCTCCAAAGTTGTGAGGTTGCAAGTTTGAACCTCCCCAGCCGGACCAAATTTACGAATAAATAAATAAAAGTTAAAGCCAAAAAGATAATAGATAAAGAAAGATTGCCCAACCATCCAACTCCTGCAACTCTCTCTATCTCTCTTTCTCACCCCTCTCTGTCTGCATTTTTCTTTCCTTTCCTTTCCTTTTTCCTTTCAACAAAATAAAGGTAACAGTTGTTTCCAACATTGCATATCGAACCACATTGGTCTGTATCAGGCTACATCAGACCACTAATGTGAATCTGTATTCACTGTCCTGAAATATTGAACCCACACTCCAAACATAGTTTTAGAACTCAATTCAAAAAGTGAACAAACAAGAAAAAACTTTCTGAGCCAGATTTGAAGTTGATTTTGAAACTAGTTCAAGTTGAAGAATGCTAGAAGTTTAGCTCAGCTCATTCATGGCCCAAGTCTCTAACCGTTCCTGTGTACGTTGGAGTTTAAGAAGAATGTACCTAATGGTATTCTTTTTAAAAGCCAATAAGCTTCCTATGCTATGTTTGAATTAAGTATACAACACTCAAAAATTGCAAAACAGTAAGGGCAAGATTTACATGGAAAATGTGAACGATAATAGAATATAAACTTAAAATTCTTTTCAAAAATGAAAATGGGCACCAACCAGGTATTATCCATTTGAAATCCAATTCTAGTAGCTTTCTGACACTATCCAGCTGCATTGGAACTGCCAAAACCACTATATGAGTCCGCACTTGCACATTATATCAAAAAACTCTATTAAAAGGTTGATCATATGCAGCCTACTTTAGTGATGTATATATCCCAGGACATGACATGGTCATGATTTGGAAAATGTCCTACAAACATCAACTTCCTTCAAAAAAATTTAGCACTTCCCAAAATATTGGCTTTCCTCCAAGGACCATCACACCAATTTTGTACAAAGTAGATGCACTCCATAAACTAATGTGCCTAATGTAACATTTCATATAAGTTATAATTGATGAAATCAATCGTTTCTACCAGAATAGTGATTGTATTTCTCATAAATGCTCAGCCCTGATTCTGTCTTTGCTAGATGGTCCCCAGTGAATAAAATCCCGAGTGATTTGTAGAATAAGCAGACTGATCCCTGCACCAATTTGTGTGGTAGACATAATAAAACAATGAGACAAGTTCAATATCAGTGATGTCACGTAAAGATTTAATTGATTAACATTCATCCACAGGCAATCTGCTATTGTGCTCCCATGTGAAGCAATGTCAGACTACTACAACCTATTTTTCCTGGAAAATTAGAAAACAAAAAATATTTCACAAACATGCAAATGGAGGCAATTAAGAATCTCATGCAATCAACACATAACAGTGAGCCAAATAAAGAATATGGCCAGGTACAGGAAAGTATAATATTTGCCTCTCATTTTCCATTTCTTGCTTTTCATTATTCTTATTTTCATAGCAAAAGATTTCAATAGATACAAGAGAAAGCAGCACCTTCAAATCCCTCTACTCAAATTTATTTCCTTCAATTAGAAAAGGATGAAGTCGACTTTACCTCTTTAACTTATCCAATACCCAAAAGGAGTATGAAGAGAACAATAATGCACAGTATCTAGCAACTTACTTTTGTATGGCCTGGAGTGTGTATAAGCTGGATGTCATCACTAAGGCTCCATGGACCACTCCCCTCTAGCTTCATCTCTACATCAGCAGTGGAGATTTGGACCTGGCGAGATTAGCACCCCAGCACTTCAAATTTATGTTTACAAAGAAAATCAATAAAACATATGCTTTAGTCACAATTGTCTTGAGGATAATTAATAGCGATTTTGATCATATATTTCAGCTATCATTTAGTCATTGATAGGACAGAGACAAAAATTATTGTTCATCCTTCCAGTCACTTCTTGTTGGTGGTGTAGAGAAAGGACATTAAATTTCTCCCCCCGCCTTTATATTGCTCTTAGTTGTTTATTACGTACTAGTTCCAAAACAAAAACAAAAATGTCACCTAACGAATTGCAATACTGGAAATAGAGAGGAAAGGTACCTGACGGACTATAACAAGCCTGTCATGATATTTATTGCAAATTATTTTTTTCCTTTTTATTTGATAAGAAAACAAATATTATTAAGAAAACAAATGAAAATAAATTACAACATGGAGGATAAGATATCCTCTTGAAAAGTCCAACACAGTAGAAGAAACAAACAAAAAGACAAGACTTTAACTTCCTCCAATCAAACTAAATGAACATTAAAGAGATACTCCTAAAAGCTCTAGAACCATGAGTCCATAGAGAAGCTACAAAGGCCTCCTTATCCCACAACAAATTACATGAAAACCTCCAATTTCTCAAAATGCGTGCATCCCTCTTCATCCAAATACTCCATAACACCCCAAACAAAGAAGGCCACCAAGGAGGGTGTCCTCAGGTGAAAAGGCTAGAGAGGTTAGTCTACCTTACATAACCTTTCCTCTACTTTTTGCAGAGAAGGTATTTCCACAAGTCATACAAGTGACCTTCTGGTCTCAAACTTTCCCATTGTGCCAGGCTCACCAGAGAATGGCACCAAGTATATTATTACTAATCAGCACGGAAATTACAATTAAGTACGAAATTATAATTTATTACGAGTATTATGTTGTAACTACAAGAAAGGACAATAAATGCAAAGAAACTAAAATTATCATGAAAAAGATTAAAATAACAGGAATATCTACATCTCCTGAATGCAGAATTCTTGTAAGACTGAACCGCTTTGACCACTCCCCATGATCTGCAACATCATCCCTAATCAACAAAATAGAATTAAGCAAGTGGTAATAATTCTAGAGAGAGAGAGAGAGAGAGAAGCAATTGGATCATTACTTGTGAGTAAGAAACAGGTAATGTGCTCCACCCCGCATCTCAATGTTACGTGCTAATTTCTCTGTGTATCTAGGGCTGCAAAACAATATAGTAGCAAGTATATGACATAAGAATAGCATCTGAACAAGATAGATGCTTCCAATTCCAAGGTATGGGAATTTCTATGCAAAAATGGGGGTGGTGGAAGCAAACCTTTAGGAGGTTAGCCATAAGTGATATTACCTATCTATCATTATATTTCCTTCGGGATGAATGATCAAGAAGGAGGATGCTCCGTATGATTTATCAGAATGATAACCACAGTGATATACACCCTAAAAGCATTCAACAGCCTCTGAAGTTATATAAAGCATAGAATCTAAAACAAAGGGAGAACAAGAAGAGAACTTTTTAAATATTAAACAGCTAGCATGTTGGCAAACCAAAATTCATAATGGAACAAGCAATTTCCCGGCATTAAACACTTACACTTCTGGTCAAAGAATCCTTAAATTGTTACAATTTGATCTTTCAAGGAATGCAATCAAGAAACGGTGAATATGTAAAGAAATGAAAATAGAAAGAAGACCTACTGGAATTTTCTGATCATCTATTGGCATTGGGAATGTCATCTGAGCTTGAAGAACATCGAGAGCAGGTTTCTCTGTACGTATTGAATTTGTTGGACAAGAAAGTAAGGCCTAAACAGATCAACATTTAAAGGCAAACAGTTAATGTGATGATTCCAATAGACAACAAATTAATCCCTGAAAACAAGAGAGTATCTCAATACAACTGGACCACATTCTATTTGAAAGATGAAAAGTCAAATTTTCAACAAGAAGACCAGTGACGAGTTAAAAATTGCTTTCAGTAGAAGACAGCGAGGCAAAACCCTTCACAATGTACAACAGCAACGAAAAAAATAAAAAGACATATATATGTGTGTGTGTGTGTGTGTGTGTGTGTGTGTGTGTGTGTGTGTAAAAGAACTTAGTAAAGTATATAAACCTCAGGCTCAAAATTACTCCAGCAACCCAGAAAATAAATGGGAACTTTCTTGAAATGCATTTAAAGATTTAGAAGCATATTTAACTAAAAAAAAATTTTCACATACTAGTGTGCCACAAAGCAGAATCTTCCTTCAATTAACAGAACAGAATGGACTAAAATGCAGATGAAAAATGGTTCACCAGACAACTTGAAATCATTAATGATCTTAACAATGACAAAAATTTTGAAGCATATTTTCGCCCATGAAAATAATCAACCTGCTTACTATCTGCTCTTGTGAATATGCTAATACATATTCAAGAATCAAAAACTCTTTTCTGCAAGTATCATTGCAAAAGTATATTGGCCACATTTAACACTACAAAATCTTTTCCATTTTAAAGCCTTTCAGAACAGTTTATATATGATGCAGACAAGGAAAACATCAAGAAAAATAAAATTCAAAAGACCAAGAAATTTTGAATTTTAGTCTAATATTTACAATTTTAATACCCAAAGGGTATTTCTATAATTTCCACCATTGCTGGAACAGTAGTTAAAATTTATTTAGAGTCTTTATTTTATTTTAAGTTTGATTTAGGAGTTTTAGTGTGTTTAGTATTTCCTAGTTAGTATTAATTTGTTTTTCTAGTTTGGAGAACTAGTGTAGGATTCCTAATCCAAACATGATTTGGATTAGTTTCAACTCTATAAATACTTATGCCTGTAACTATTATTATTAAAGTTTCAGATTCAATAAAATAAATCTTGCATTATTGCTAAGAATTGTGTGACTCAATTCAACTCTAAGTGTGACTCGTAGACCTTCTAAGTATGACTCTTAGAAGTTTTTTTCCCCTTACTTATTCCCTGTCCAGACCTGGTTCCTATAAAATCAGCCCTAGAATTTTCAATTTTAACCCTTTAATTTTTGAAAATTTCAAAGTAAAACAGATTATCTAAATTTGTCTTACATTAATTTGGTATTAGAGTCCCAAGATCTTAGAAGTTTGATGTTTTGAATTTCATCAACAATGGGGATATTCGATTCATATTTTGAAGGAGGTAATCCTACAACATTTTGTGATTGGATTGATTTTCTTGAATCTTATTTCGATCACTACAACTTTGAGGAAGCAAGAAAGGTAAAATTTGCAAAGTCAACTTTGATGAGATCTGCAAAATTATGGTGGTATAGTGTTGAGTATGATATACAAATAGAGAGGCAACTGCAAATTAATGCATGGCGAAAGATGAAAACAATGCTTCAAGAAAAAATTTTTGCCACCGTATTATCGCAAAAGACTGTGTGAAAAGGTATATAATTCAGCGTATAGCAACATGCCAATGGCTAATCACTTGAACTAATTTGAAAAGCAGAATTCTTTTCATCAAGAGCGTGAATCGAATTTTGATAAATTGAATGATAAGATGAGTTCAAAGTTTGATCGGATAGAGGATATGATGGATGAGTTGCATAGAAGGATCCCTTCAAATTCTAGCAATCAAATTTCCAAAACCATTAGTAGTCAAGTCTTTCTACAAAAAAACAGCCCTAAGTCTACAAGTTGCATCCAAGATTGTTGGAGAACAATGTCCACAAGTTGATCAAAATCTACAAGTTGTACCAAAACCAAATCTAAGACCTAATATGCAAACTATGCCTAGTGTCGGTGAAGGAGCAAGAAATCTATTAGTAGGAAAGCCAAAAGTACATAATCAACAACTAGAAAGTTTTGCAAATTTACAATATAACAAGGAAAAACTTCAACATATGCAACTGGAAGTTCCGAAGCTAGATTCACATGCAGAAATTTCAAAACAGCAAGTGGTAAAGCCTATTAAACATCTAGAGACACTTCCTAAACAAGCAAAGGGGGTGGAACAGCAATTGCAGCTAGTAAAAGAGCCCATTCAACTCTATGATTAACATGGAAAAGGGACAGAAAGTCAAATCCTGCAACCACAAAACTTCAAACCTCAAAACCTATTCCAACATCCGCATGTCCAAGACATTCAAACAAAGGAAGAATTACAAAGGCAACAACCAGAAAATGCTTTTCATGATGCTTACCAACATGCAAAAGAGGAAGACAATCAGAATTTCCATCTTCATATCCTTGAACCACAAAATCTACTTCTAGAATCGCATCTAGAACAAGTCAAAGCTGAAGAGACTAAAGCTATTGAATTCCCGCAAGTGTTCTTGGATGTAACAATAGGTATGGTTCAAAGTGGTGCAAAGAGATTAAAAGAAATAGGGGAGCTTGACTTTGTTTTTCAAGATGCTGAATTTTTATTGCCTATTGCTGATGATGAGAAGACGGAGTTTATTAATCCCAATCAGTTTATAGATGAACCCAAAGGAAGGTTTCAAGTATTTCCATTGTCACCAATAATCAACCAACAAAAACAACAGCCCAAGGCATCACCATTTTTGTTACTTAAATATTTCAAAACTCGAGGTCGAGTTTTCTCCAACAAGGGGAGAATGATGCAGACAAGGAAAATATCAAGAAAAATAAAATTCAAGGACCAAGAAATTTTGAATTTTGGTCTAATATTTACAATTTTAATACCTAAAGGGTATTTCTGTAATTTTCAGCATTGCTGTAACAGTAGTTAAAATTTATTTAGAGTCTTTATTTTATTTTAAGTTTGATTTAGGAGTTTTAGTGGGTTTAGTATTTCCTAGTTAGTATTAATTGATTTTTCTAGTTTGGAGAACTAGTGTAGGATTACTAATCCAAATATGATTTGAATTAGTTTCAACTCTATAAATACTTAGGCCCGTAACCATTATTATTCAAGTTTTAGATTCAATAAAATAAACCTTGCATTATTGCTAAGAATTGTGTGTCTTAATTCAACCCTATGTGTGACTCATGGACTTTTTAAGTGTGATACTTAGAAATTTTTTTCCCCTTACTTATTCCCTGTCCAGATCTGGTTCCTATAAAATCAGCCCTAGAATTTTCAATTTTAACCCTTTAATTTTTGAAAATTTCAAAGTAAAACAGATTATCTAAATTTGTCCTACATCAATATATCTCTAACACCAACTAAATAATTGATAGTTTTGCTTAATTGTTTTTGAGAGGCTATTCTTTCAATTCATCTAACCACTTTAAAATTGGTGAGTTACTTAATCTAATGTATGTGCTATAGAAAAAGCCTACACAGGGGCATAAAGATTCATATTTGTCTTCACAATGATAAGTATATCAACGCTGTTTGGCTAATGCATGGAAAAAGGGAGAAAAGGGAACCTGAAGAGCCATTAGCCGTTCCTCGCTAGTAGTTGGCTGTTTGAAAACTGCAGACTTGGTATCAATTCGTGTGAATATTTGCTGTAAAAGGATAATACACAGAAAGGGATTATCAGAAGCGCCTTTTCCAGATATATCATACGTAATGTATTGCATTGGCAACTATCAATCTTCTACTTGATTTAAACGCTCAAAAGTAGATGAAACATGATAAATGTATGGACCATAAAAGAAGTGACTATATTATGCAGAAAAAAGGAGGCAACTAGCAGCACTAATGATACAAATACCACACATTATCATTTGCAGGAATCCACAATAATGATTCATTACAGAGACGCCAGATGATCAATATAAGCTACAATGGTATTTGGTCAATGCTAGAAAATATGTCTTTTCACATAAAGGAATAACATGCGTGGTTGTGATTACAACTATGCAAATAAAGATTAAGTTAATGCTACATTATCAAAATGCTAATGAATTTACTGATGCAACATTATTGATTAAACGAAATTTATATATTAACCCCTAACATTTTATTCTGCCCACATAAAAACTAGTTTCACTGTGAACCTATATAAAATTTTGAAGACTATCCTGCAAAATTACAATTTCTTAAAACAAAGCTGTATAGATAAATTTACCCTTGACTTTATGCATTTTTTGCGATTATATCCTATTCTTTTTAATTCTTTTTTTTTTTTTTTTTTTGTGTCATTTCTATCCCAATTTGAATTAATTGTATTTCTATCCCAAGTCAAAATTTTAAAAAAGAGTTTATTAATTGAAAAGCCAAAGTCCAAATGACTCCTTAAACTTATTATATCATATTGTCAACTTAATTTTTTAAATTTTGATTGGAGTTAATTGAACATTTTAACTTTGCAAATTTAATTAATTGACTTACTAATTTTATTATTAGTAGTTTACCGAATGCACATAGTTGGAGAATCCAATTAATTTCGATAGAACTTTAAAGATTAAATTGATAGTATGGCATATTAATTTTCAAGGTAAATTGCACTTTTACCCTTTGAATTAATATAAAAATATTATTATTCATTTAGTTTAGGGTAGAATTGCAACTAAATTTTAAAATTGGGGTACAATTATAAAACTATAAAAAGTTCAGGTAAATCATCTTCATCGTAATAGGATAAGGTTTTATTCAAATCCCAAATGGCAAAAAAAAAAAAAGAGTCACAGCAAAAGCCTATCTAAATTCGCTACAATAATTTGTAGAACAAAAGAGCATTAAAAAAATAAATAAATAGAGAGATTATTAGGCAATAATCCTATACTCCCTCCTTCCTTCAAATCTGTTTTTTCTCTCTATATTTCTCAGATCTGTCCTTTTCCCTAATTTTCTCGATCTTTTCCAGTAGCCAAACAAGCAACAAAGTAATGAGACAAATGTTGATTGAAGGAACATATGAAGTAGGCAGAAAGAGAAAGAGAAAGAAAGAGAGGTTACTGGAGCCATCCAACGGCAGGTATCGCAGTCTATGCAACTTTGATCGACAAAGAAGTCTCCGTCTGCATTCTGAGGCCGCCTCAATCTTATTCTAGCCCCTTTCATTTCAGCCTTCAAATTTGGTTTCAATTTCAAAGATAATCCTCCATATACATAATTTACAATATTTGTTGCTGTGATGTTCACAGCCAACGCCATTTTTTTTTTTTTTTTTTTTGTACAAATAAAACACTAGTACATGTTTTGTCTAAGAATTAATCCGGCATACAAACAGAGTGCACAAATAAAATAAAATAAAATAAAATAGGGTAAGTTGTTATTCATCCCTAAAATTGACCTAATTAGTTTTTTTTTAAGTTAAATAATGGATATTTGGCAAAAAAAAAAATAATGGATAATTTACTATTTAGTCTATGTATTTTATGCTAATTCATATTTGAGTCTTTTTATTTTTAAAAATCAATTATATCATTCTTAAATTTTGCTTCCGTTTACACTTTACTCATTCCGTACACTATTTTTTTCAAATTATATTAAAAAATTTAAAAATAAATTAAAAATAAAAAAATAAATTTAAAGACCAAAATACCCTCATTCCCTTCTGTCTCTTTTTCCCTTCTCTCTATTCTCTCTCTTTTCTTTCTCTTTATCTTTCCCTTCTCTTTCTTACAAATCATTCTCCTTTCTTCTTTTCTTTTCCCATCCTATACAGACTCTGCAAATTTGGATCATTTGCACATAGTAAATCATCCTTCATTATTGTCTAAAAAAGCATATAACAAATCATTAAAAAAGAGAGAGAGAGAGAGAGAGAGAGAGAAAAGTAAACATAAAAATTCATCAAAGCAACAAAGCCACAGATACATATTTTCTTAACTCCCTTCTTCGAACTTTCTCGTGTCGAATCTCTTGATAGTTTAGACGGTACCCCCTAATCAAAAGGCTTGGTTCATTTGTCTTCAGGTTGTATTTTTTTTTTTTTCCCAAAAGAAAAATTAGTATTACCAAATAATACCCTCTAAAATCCTTGAAACTTCACACTAATTAGCATGGAGAATCTCTTGGCTCATCCCAATATTTATCATCACGTTGTTGGGATTTGCTCATCTACAGTTCCTTAAAATAAAAATTCAGATTCTTCACAACCCTAGATTATTTTGAGGAAAACAAAAACTAATCAAGTACTTGTTTGCTGAAAATAATCTGTGATTTCTCTATTAAATGACTTGACAATAATTTTTTCTTCTTAGGCTTAAACCACCAAATGAATTGGGAATCTAAATTCAAAAATACTGAGAGATGGAAAAAGCAAATTAGGCGTTATTTTCTATCTATTTGAATTGTACCTCAATTTGCTTTTTCTTTATTTAATCCATCAATAGATGACTAGTTTCCATGGGTTCCATCGAACCCATGTATGGCAAATGCAAGAAAAAAGGCTAAGACAATTTTTTTTTTACTTTTGGGTTCATTTGAAACAATTGCAAAGTAAATTTCTAAATTAAAAAATAACATTTTTTTTTTTTACTTTTGGGTTCATCTGTTTTGAATTAAATTTTTTTGTTTGTATTTGATATACGATTAATATTTCCAGTTGTTTAATATATGATTTTGGACTCTATTGTTGCTTCTACTGCTATTTACAGAGTTTATTAGAGATAGTTTTTAGTTTGGACTACATGGGGATAATGGCATTGTTTTTTATTTGGGCCAGGTGGGGATAACGGCATTGTTTTTTATTTGGGTTAGGTGGGGATAATGGCATTGGATTTGGTCAAGGTGGGCTAATTTTGATTTTTTCATAGCAGTGAGGGAAATTTTAAAGAGAAAAGAGGAGTATTTTAATCTTTTTATAGATATTTAATGGTAAAATGTATAAAAAGACCAAATTGTAGATAGAAGCAAAATGCAAGGATGATATAATTGGTTTTTTTTTTAAAAAAAAAAAAAAGAATCTACATGTGAATTAGCCCAAAGCATAGAATATAAATAGTAGGTCTAGCAATCTAGATAAGTGGTATTAGAGGTGGGAGATGTTTGGGTTATATTCTATTAAAAGCGGGTATCGTCTCTTGTTTAGTATGGTGGATCAAAATACAACATATAATATTTAGCTGGATTGGAAGTTAGCATGGAACTTGAATGTATCTACCAAAGTCATCAATTTTGTTTAGTGTTTGTGTAGGGCTACTTACCTACAATGGTGAACCTTATGAAAAGTGTTGTAAGTGTTGCTATTGCTTGTCCTATTTATAAGGAAATGGAGAAAGATGAATTTCACGCCCTTGTCTAGTGTTCCCATGCTAGGTCTAATTGGACTTTGTCACCTATTAGAGATATATGTATGCTTACTACAAACCACCTAGATTGGTGGAATTACATGGTTTCAAGATTCAGAAAGGAGGCAATTAATGGCACAGCAATAACACTGTGGAGCATACGGTAGAATCGAAACAACTTTGCATGGCAAGGCCGGCATGATAGCTCTATTCAAATCTCCTAAAGAGCTTCTTCGTTGCTCCAATAATGGCGAGAAGCAAAATGCAAAGGTTCGACAATATAAATATACACACACACACACACACACACACATACACATATATATATATATACATATGTATATATATACATACATGTATATATACACACATACACACACACTCATATATATATATAAGTGTGTGTGTGTGTGTGTGTGTGTGTGTGTGTATTGAAGGTTTTAATAGCACCAAAAGTGGAAGCATGGTGGGTGGGGCAAAATTTTAAACATTTCAAAATTTTGCTCCATCACTGTGGTAGGTCCATTACCCTTTCAATATGTTCAACAATTGTGTGCAAAACACATAAAAGATGGAAAGAAGAAGAAGAAGTATCATATACCTTTCTCCTTTGCTCCTATTTGTTCTAGCTCTCCAAATGTGAAGCCTCTAGCTTGCTCACATTAAGCTCTACCAAGCAAGGATCAAGAGTTCTTGTTGTTTTGGACTTTCTTCTACTATCACCAAGTCTTGTTTTTCTCAAAAACAAGAAGAGTATATGAAGATGATGAACGAAAATGAAGAACTCTTTCTTCAAGTTTTCTCTCGAACTCTCTCTCAACTCTTGCATGCAATAGTAGACATATGAGTTAGTGGAAAAATCTGTATATGTCACTTACTTCTCAGATTTTTCCTTTCTCCTTTTGTATTATATCCTCTCACAATAAGAAATGGTTGTTGAGATAGTGGGGAACAAAGTTGAGTTGATAGTCTCATCAATTTATCTTTGTCTCCCATTATTTTAGAGGAAAATACAAAGATGCCCATAAGAGTTAGTGGGTGATCTCTAACCCCTAAACTCTCTCTCTTCCATATCTTATATGGACTTGGGTTTTAGTTGGTGCAATCCCTAAATCCATCATATGGATCAAGTTTGTGACCAAGCCTTTATTCATCAACTACCACATCAAATGTGGTTTGGGCTCCCATCAAATGTAAACCCAATTAACTTCAGTCCAAAACTATTTCAATTTAGCTCACTATTTGTATCACTGTAACAACCCACACCCACCCTAAGAATTTTCGTGATAAATTGCTTGATTTAGAACTAATAAGGCTAAGTGTGTGCTTGTGTGAAAATCTGTGATCTAGGTGATTGATGAGTATGTGGCATACTAAATTAATTTTAATATGCATAATATGTGTTGCCATTGTGAAATAAATGATTTACATAAAGTGCATTTACATAAAATAATTTATTTTAAATAAAATAAATTTTCATGCATAAAACAATTTTTAAGCATAAAATAATTTTATGGGTATTTTTAAAATATTTTTAAATAAATATTTTTGAAGGAAATATTCTAGAATTAAAAAGAAAAATATTATTTTCATTTTTAAATCCTTTCAGCCGAAATTTTTAAAGAAAAAGTCTAATTACCCAAAAGCCCACTACACAAAAATGCTCATAACCTAATTCATTAAGGGTAAAAGTGAAAATTCCACTCCAACCCTAATATATATTCTAATTTTCGGCCAAACAAGGGTTTCCAGCAGCCATTTGCTTATTCTTTCTATATTCTAGCAGAAAAACCTCTCAAAATAATTCTCTCTACCAAAATATTAAAAACACTTTACCGTTTTGCGATTTTGTGACCATAATCGTAAGTTTTTATTCTCTTTCGATTTCTAAACTGTTTTCTAAGAAATAAATTATGGAAAAATTATTTTGAACTATTTGATTACTGATTTCTATAGATTCAATTCTGTTTGAGTGAATTTTTGGGAGAGAAAATCTATTTTCTACTAAAAACACGATTCTTTCCGCAAGATTTCTCCAAGGGTGAATTCTATAACTTAAAACCACAATTTTATGGCATAAACATCTAAAGGGGGAAGGGGGGGGGGGGCGGCGCGACGGAGCGATTTGTACTTGTTTGTATTCTAAACTGATTTTTGATTTGTTTTGATGAAAAATATTGTATGAAATAATATTTCTGCATATTTCTGTGATGACTGAAAAGTTTCGAAAAATAAAGGAATTCAAGGTTTTCGTATTAGGACTTGGAAATTGAAAAATTTTATTCTTTCATGAATACATGGCTGCTGATTTGTGTGAATTGGTATTCTAATATGATATTTGTTTTGTTTAGATGAAAAATAATGACTTGAATCATGTGTTTGTTTATCGCTGAAATAAACGAAATGCGCGGAAAGCGCGAAAACTCATGATTTTTCACCTAAGTCTTTGAACTTGGAATTTTTTTTTTGTATAAACCTTACCTATAGCTGCCGATTCATGAACGAATGTATTCTAAACTGATATTTCAATGATTGAATGAAAAATAATGGTTTAAACAACCTGTTTGCATATTTCTAAAATGACTGAAAAATACCAAAAACAAGAAAACTTATGATTTGTGCACTATAATGCAAAAGATTGAATTTTTCTATATTACTAACACCAATAGTGGCCAATTCTTATGGATTTAGGTTATAAAATGATTTTTGTTATGTTTACATAAAAAATCTTAATCCAAACCATGTTTTTACATATTTTTGAAATAGACGGAAAGCACAAAAAGAAGAAGAATTTGGTTTTTACCTTAATGAATGCATTCGGCCTATGTGAACAATTTTGTCCAAATATTTATAAATTTTATGTGATGTGTCTTGGTGATTGTTAACATATATGTATGTATAATAGATGATGAAATTGCATGTTGGTTGAAGGTATGATCCTAGATAAGCTTAAATTTATTATAGTATACTTAAGGTATACTTAAGGTATCTTAACCTTGTATTGTGATTAGAATGCAAGTGTGATTGGCAAATATGGAACTAGATGTTATGATGAATTGATGATGAACATATGATTATACGTTAATGAAGTGAAAGGGATCATAAGAGTTAAGCATGATGTTTGAAGGATTAATTATTAAGTTGACATGTATGGAAGTGTAAAGTGAATTAAGATAATTGATAAGTGAATTGATATTGAGGTAATGATATTGTGATGACCTTAAAAAGGTATTGATATTATTGAAATGTGTTTTCATGTGAGCCTATAAGGCCTAAGTTTGCAAGACCAGTAGGTCAACGAGCTATGTGCAAGTGATGAGTACACCTATGTGTGGACTCTAAGTGTATGTGTCTGCTATATGTACATGGGTAGTTATGGGATACGAACATCATGAGTAAATAAATACTAAGTGTTAAATCAAATATTATGTTAGAGTTTGAGGAGCTTTAGAAGTGCAAAGGGGATTACGTGTAATAGGAGCAAAGGAACCCCAAGGTGAGTAAACACTATGTTCATGCTACAAGTGTAAGTAAACATCATATTCATGTTATAAGTGTAAACAACATTTTGTTGTGTCACAAGGATGTGATATATTGTTATGTGAACCTTTGTGATCTTCGAAACCCAAGTTCTTTCTATTTTAAATTTTATGATTTCTTTGTCAAGCTTGGGTTGCCAAGGGACATTTGGTCCAAAACTATTTTGCTTATCCAATGAGAACTTTTTTTGTGATAAACACCTTAACTTGTATTCTTTCTGGAACTACACTTTCATTGTATTATTGTTGAAAGCCAAACTACTATTGTTATTGAAATACATGTTATTGTTGCCATATGTGATATTGTTAATTGTGTTTACCAATAGCTCTAGCTATGGTACCTTTACCCTTTATGCAGAATCCTCATGCCGATGTGGGTAATCATCAGAACCTGTGCACATGGTCTTAACCTGATGGATAGGGGTAGTGTATCCACCTCAGCTAGAAGGGGCGGTTCTAGCTGTGGAGCCTGATCAGCTTCACGCTTTCCATGTGATAGGAGTTGGAATTTGGCAAAGGCCATCTCTCCTCAATGTGTTTTGAGTGAATTGAGTATAGTCTTCACTTTATAAGTGTTATAAGTGTGATTTCTGCAAATTTACTAAATTGAACCCTTGCTGAATTGCAACCTGATTCATGAGTTATAAACCATGAACTATGTGTGTAAGCTATGTGTTTCCTTTCAAAGGAATATGTGATAATGTATGCACCTTTACATTTACTCATTGAGATCATCTATCTCACCCCTTTTTCCTTGTGTGGTTCCAGGTGAGCAAATGTGAGGAGGCAAGGTGATGGCTCAAGCATTCTTCTTCGCTTGGAGAATTCCTTGTCCGAGTTATCAATAATACTATGTTTATGAAGTCTTGTCTTTAGATGCTCCGGGAACGTTAATTGATACTTACGGAGATTTATATTAATCTCCTTATGGATTTTATATGTAACGATTTACTTTAAGTCTTCCGCAAATTATGGTATTTATCTAAATGTTTTAATGAGTAATGAAGAAGGTTCGGTAAGGTCCTAGGCATGATTGTTATATGTTAATGGGTTCTACGGGCGTGGGTGACCTTATGTCTCCCCATGTTCTAGGACCGTCGTATCTTATAAGGTTGGGATGTGACAAAGGTGGTATCAGAGCCATAGTTTTTAAAGGTCTAGTTTAGGCTTGTTTTATATGAGTTGCTTGAGTAAAATCCTGGAGCATAGGAATTTTCCTGTCATGTCACTTGCAGTCTATTGCTAGCATAGTTCCGCGAAATCTTAGTAGACTAATAATCCTTGTTATTGTTTGCTTGCCTTACGATTCTTCTGATAGATGACCAAGAAAATTACGCCTGCTCGAGGACCATGACCTCGAGCACCCTGTGTGACTTGTAAAAGGACTTGGCTAGAGATGCTTGAGAAAGCTGTAACTGTGATTCACCCCACGAGAGAGAAGACCCCTGATGAAGAAGAAGACCCTAAGGAGCGCTTAGATCCTGATTGGGTATATAGTAAGGTTCAAAAATTAGAGGATAATTGTTCATACTTGAAAGAGGAAAACCGACGTCTTAAGGTAATGATTCAAGCAATAAGAGAGGATATGGAGCAGCTCAGGTTAGGGATTGTTGAGCATAGAGGGGACTACTCATCGGTGAGGTCTGCATCTTCAACTAATTGCTATCAAGATAGAGATCTTCTTTGCTATCGATGTGGTAGCAGTGGCCATGTCACTCTTGATTGCTCTGGAGGTGGACACGATAATTAGGTCGAGTAGATATGATGATTGACGTAATGGCATAACACTTTATATGATATGAATAATTTTCCTTGATTGCCTAGTTACCTAGGATGAGATGATTTCCTTTATTATCATGCTATAGTGTGATATTATGAGATATATGCTATATGATTATGATATGTGATATATGCAAAACTATGTGATATGTGATATACATATGACATGTGCTTAGTGATGTGCATGGTAAATGCATGATAATATGTGCTAGGATAAGGGGGAGGTTAAATGGGTTAGGATAGGGGATTAGTACTAAATTCCCTTATTATGATAGACAAAATGCCTCCCAAGAAGAAAGTTCACACAGTCGCCCAATTCGTTAAGGCTAATGACGATGTTATATCGGACACCGCATCAAATGCTGCCTCTGTACCTATACAGTCAAGAGAAAGATCCAACTCGAGGGCACCGACCATGGGCTCTAGTGAGTAAGTGACTTCGCAAGAAATGCACACCATGCACAAAGAAATGAGAGATTTACGCAAGGAACTGGATGAGCTATGAGCTCAAAGGCGGGAAGCACCGCCGACTCAAGAAAGGAATGGAGTTATGCCACCTGCGGTAGTGACACTTGCTCAGAGAGAGAGAGGAAAGGACTACCTGATGAGGGAATGACCGTGGCAAAATTTAAGAAGCTGTAATCGCCTATTTTTTGTGGTGAGGAAGGAGATGACCCTCATGAATTTTTGGATGAGATGGATAAGTTAGTCTGTCGTTTATCTTGCTCGGATGCTCAAGTGATTGAGTTGGTAGGACTCCGACTCAAGAAAGAAGCTTAGTATTGGTATGAGAGGAATATCGAATAACGACTTTAGGGAGCTGACCCATCTACATGGGCAGAATTTAAGCAAAAAGTAATGGATCAGTTCTTGCCAGAAGGAGAAAGGCAAGATAGGGCATTGTAGTTCGAATAACTGATGCAAAGGCCAAGAATGTCTATGTCAGATTATGCTAAGGAGTTTAACGACTTAGTCATTTCACTGTCAACATCGTCCCTACCGAAGCAAGTCACGTCAATCATTTCCTTAGATGACTGATTATGCCTCTATTCAATTCGTTGGCAGCAACCGAGTTTCTAACCTTAGCCAAGCTCATAGACAAGGCCAAGGTCATGGAAAAGAGATACAAGGTGGAAAGAGTCGAACGAGCTGAATGAGACCAGAAGGGAAGGCATAAGAACAAAGGTTATAAAGGATAGCATGGAAATGGAGGGGAGCAAAAGAAGTACTTTCCATCATCTGGACCACGAAATGGTCAAACTAAGCAAGAGATCCCCACATGTGGCAAATGTGGAAGGACATATCATGGAATCTGTCGGAAAGATACTGGCACTTGCCTTAAGTGTGGGCAAATGGGGCACTTCATAAAGGACTGCCCTCAAATGAGGAGCCAAGGGAATGGGACCACGGTACGACCACAACCCAAGCCATTCCAAACCCAAGGACAAGGAGTCAAGGACAAAGGACCAACAGTTGGGAATGCACTGACGACAGAGAATAAGGGCAAGGGTCGAGTCTTCGCGTTAAATCTGCAAGAGGCTCGCGATTCGCACACCACCATCACAGGTATCATCCCCATCCAAAGTTCTAGCGTAAAATGTTTAATTAATTCTGGTGCTACCCATTCATTTGTGTCACCTTGTTTTGCTAAGTATTTGGGTATGGATAAGGAATTGATGAGTGAGCCATTAGTAATAGCAACTCCTTTAGGGGAAGTGATGGAAGTGAAGTATGAGTATAAAGGCTGTGATGCAGACATTAATGGATAAACACTTCCGATAGTATTGCTAGAATTGGACGTATTAGAATTCGATGTGATATTAGGGATGGACTGGTTGTATGAGCATGGAGCTCGTATCGACTGTAGAAAGAAACTTGTCGAGTTTCAAACTAGAGATAGGAAGGAGTTTGTATACCAAGGAGATAGGAATGAGAATCCTTTGAACTTGATATCAGCCTTAGGAGCGAGGCAGATGTTAAGGAAAGGATGCCAAGCATATTTAGCCCATGTAGTAGACACTGGCAAAGAAGCTACCATTCGAGACAAGAGCATTCCAGTAGTGGACGAGTTCATGGATGTCTTTCTAGAAAATTTACCCGGATTACCCCCTGATCGTGAGATCGAGTTCAACATCGAATTGCTACCCGGTACGCAACCAATATCGATACTGCCATATCGTATGGCACCAATGGAGCTGAAGGAGTTAAAGACGCAATTGCATGACCTGCTCGATAAGGGCTTCATTCGACCAAGCAGTTCGCCATAGGGCACTCCAGTGTTGTTCATGAAAAAGAAAGATCGATCGTTTTGAATGTGCATCGACTATCGTCAACTTAACAAAGTCACTATAAAGAATAGATACCCGTTGCCGAGGATTGATGATCTTTTTGATCAACTGCAAGAAGCTGGTCACTTCTCCAAGATTGAATTAAGGTCTAGCTATCATCAACTAAAGATCCGAGGAGAAGATATCTATAAGACTGCCTTTCGTACTAGATATAGGCACTACGAGTTCATGGTTTTACCATTCAGTTTGACGAATGCTCTTGCTGCTTTCATGGACTTGATGAATTGAGTATTCAAGCCATTCCTTGACAAGTTCGTGATCGTATTCATTGATGACATCCTGATCTATTCGAAGAATAAAGAGGAACATGAAAAACATCTGAGGATCATACTTCAAAAGTTACGTGATCACCAACTCTACGCTAAGTTATCTAAATGTGAGTTTTGGATGGAGTCGGTCAACTTTGTTGGACATGTAGTAAGTAAGGAAGGAATTCAAGTTGATCCTAAGCAGTAGCGAATTGGCTAAGGCCCATAACAGTTTCTAAGGTATGAAGTTTCTTAGGCATGGTGGGATATTATCGTAGATTCGTACAGGACTTTTCTAAGATAGCAGCCCCATTGACCAAGTTGACAAGAAAATAAGTTAAGTTCAATTGGGAAGAGTCCTGTGAGAAGAGTTTTCAAAGACTTAAGGAGTGTTTGGTATCGGCACCAGTCTTGACATTACCTGAAGGAGAAGAAGGATTCACGATCTATTGTGACGCTTTGAGAGTAGGACTTGGGTGCATCTTGATGCAAAATGGTAAAGTCATCGCCTATGCATCACGACAACTAAAGAGACATGAAGTGAATTACCTTACTCATGATTTAGAATTAGCTGTAGTAGTGTTTGCTCTAAAGATCTGGAGACATTACATGTATGGGATGAAGTGTGAGATTTATACGGATCATAAGAGTCTTCAATATATCTTGAGCCAAAGAGACCTCAATCTAAGACAAAGGAGATGGATTGAACTATTGAAAGATTATGACTATCAGATTCTCTATCATCCCAGGAAGGCAAATGTAGTGGCAGATGCCTTGAGTCGAAAGTCGATGGGAAGCCTAGCCCATGTGGATGTGAGAAAAAGGTCGATTGTGAAGGAACTAAAGGAATTGTTTAATCAAGGATTGAGATTGGAGATTGGAGGATCAAGAGTTCTATTGGCTCATTTTCAAGTGAGATCTAAGTTAATGGAGGAAATAAGGAATGCACAAGATAGAGACCCATACTTGATGAAGTTAAAGGACGAGATGAGAGAAGGAAAGAATCCTGAGTTTGAGACAGTCAATGGAGTTTTAAAGTGTAAGAATAGAGTATGCGTGCCTGATGTGGATGGACTAAAGGAAAGGATATTGAAGGAAGCACATCAGACACCTTACTGCGCTCATCCTGGAACTACCAAGATATACCACGACGTGAAAGCTAATTATTGGTGGCCTAGATTAAAGAAAGATATAGCTAAGTTTGTAGCATCCTGCCTGACTTGCCAACAAGTCAAGTACGAACGTCAACGACCCTTAGGATTACTACAGGAGATTCGATTACCCAAATGGAAGTGGGAGTGCATCACTATGGACTTCGTTGTTAGCTTACCTAGAACCTCCAAAGGATATGAATATGGGTTATAGTAGATAGATTGACAAAGTCTGCCCATTTCTTAGGAGTTAAGACCACTTATTCAGCAGCTCAGTATGCGCAGTTATATATAGATGAGATTATGAAACTACATGGAGTGCCAATTTCTATCATCTCTGATCGAGGAACTCAATTCACCTCATGGTTCTGGCAAAAGTTGCAAGAAGCATTAGGAACACAATTAGATTTTAGTATGCTGTTTCACCCTCAAACGGACGACCAATCTAAAAGAACGATTCAGACACTCGAGGACATGCTAAGGATGTGTGTCTTGGATTTTGGTGGTAGTTGGGATAAGTATTTACCCCTGATTAAATTCGCCTACAACAATAGCTATCATTCGTCCATTGGCATGGCGCCATACAAAGCATTGTATGGGAGAAAGTGTCATTCTCCGATTTGTTGGATTGAACCTGGAGACAAGCATATAGAAATGCCCGAATTACTTAAGGAGACCACTAAGAAAGTACCAATAATTCAAGATCGACTGAAGAAGGCATTCAGTTGACAAAAGAGTTACGCGGACCCTAAGCGAAAGGAAGTCCAATTCGCTGTGGGAGATCATGTGTTCTTAAAGGTCTCGCCAATGAAAGGAGTTATGAGATTTGGCAAGAAAGGGAAATTAGCACCTCGTTTCATTGGTGCTTTTGAAATCTTAGATAAGGTTGGAGAAGTGTCTTATAGACTTGCCCTGCCTCCAACTTTGGCGCATGTGCACCCAGTGTTCCACATTTCCATGTTAAGGAAATATGTGTCTGATCCATTGCACGTTCTTTTACCTTCAGACATTACGTTAGATGAACAATTATCTTATGAGGAGTCACCAATAGCTATAGTGGATTGACAAGTAAAGAAGTTAAGAAATAAGGAGATACCCATGATTAAGGTTTAGTGGCGAAATCATGGGATAGATGAATGCACTTGGGAAGCGGAGGAGAAAATGTGATAGAAGCATCCTCAGCTTTTTAAGAGTAACTAGGTAAGGGTTAAATTCAAGGATGAATTTCCTTAAGGGGGGAGAATGTAACAACCCACACCCATCCTAAGAATTTTCGTGATAAATTGCTTGATTTAGAACTAATAAGGCTAAGTGTGTACTTGTGTGAAAATCTATGATCTAGGTGATTGATGAGTATGTGGCATACTAAATTAATTTTAATATGCATAATATGTGTTGCCATTGTGAAATAAATGATTTACATAAAGTGCATTTGCATAAAAGAATTTATTTTAAATAAAATGAATTTTCATGCATAAAATAATTTTTAAGCATAAAATAATTTTATGCGTATTTTTAAATAAATATTTTTGAAAGAAATATTCCAGAATTAAAAAAAAATATTATTTCCATTTTTAAATCCTTTCAGCCAAAATTTTTAAAGAAAAAGCCCAATTACCCAAAAGCCCACTACACAAAAATGCTCATAACCTAATTCATTAAGGGTAAAAGTGGAAATTCCACTCCAACCCTAATATATATTCTAATTTTTGCCCAAACAAGGGTTTCCAGTAGCCATTCCCTTATTCTTTCTATATTCTGGTAGAAAAACCTCTCAAAATAATTCTCTCTACCGAAATATCGAAAACAATTTACCGTTTCGCGATTTCGTGGCTGTAATCATAAGTTTTTATTCTTTTTTGATTTCTAAATTGTTTTCTATGAAATAAATTATGGGAAAAATATTTTGAACTGTTTAATTACTGATTTCTATAGATTCAATTCTGTTTGAGTGAATTTTTGGGAGAGAAAATCTATTTTCTACCGAAAACATGAATCTTTTCGCAAGATTTCTCCAAAGGTAAATTCTATAACTTAAAATCACAATTTTATGGCATAAACATCATAAGAGAGGGGGGGGGGGGGGGGGCGATTTGTACTTGTTTGTATTCTAAACTGATTTTTGATTTGTTTTGATGAAAAATATTGCATGAAATAATATTTCTGCATATTTCTGTGATGACTGAAAAGTTTCGAAAAATAAAGGAATTCAAGGTTTTTGTGTTAGGACATGGAAATTCGAAAATTTTATTCTTTCATGAATACATGGCTGCTGATTTGTGTGAATTGGTATTCTAATATGATATTTGTTTTGTTTAGATGAAAAATAATGACTTGAATCATGTGTCTGTTTATCGCTGAAATAAACGAAATACGCGGAAAGCGTGAAAACTTATGATTTTTCACCTAAGTCTTTGAACTTGGAATTTTTTTTTTTGTATAAACCTTACCTATGGCTGCCGATTCATGAAGGAATGTGTTCTAAACTGATATTTTCAATGATTAAATGAAAAATAATGGTTTAAATAACCTGTTTGCATATTTCTAAAATGACCGGAAAATACCAAAAACAAGAAAACTTATGTTTTGTGCACTATAATGCAAAAGATTGAATTTTTCTATATTACTAACACCAATAGTGGCTGATTCTTATGGATTTAGGTTCTAAAATGATTTTTGTTATGTTTACATGAAAAATCTTGGTCCAAACCATGTTTTTACATATTTCTGAAATAGACGGAAAGCACGAAAAGAAGAAGAATTTGGTTTTTACCTTAATGAATGCATTCGGCCTATGTGAACAATTTTGTCCAAATATTTATAAATTTTATGTGATGTGTCTTGGTGATTGTTGACATGTATGTATGTATAATAGATGATGAAATTGCATGTTGGTTGAAGGTATGATCCTAGATAAGCTTAAATGTATTATAGTATACTTAAGGTATACTTAAGGTATCTTAACCTTGTATTGTGATTAGAATGCAAATGTGATTGGGAAATATGGAACTAGATGTTATGATGAATTGATGATGAACATATGATTATAAGTTAATGAAGTGAAAGGGATCATAAGAGTTAAGCATGATGTTTGAAGGATTAATTATTAAGTTGACATGTATGAAAGTGTAAAGTGAATTAAGATAATTGATAAGTGAATTGATATTGAGGTAATAATATTGTGATGACCTTAAAAAGTATTGATATTATTGAAATGTGTTTTCATGTGAGCCTATAAGGCCTAAGTATGCAAGACCAGTAGGTCAACGAGCTATGTGCAAGTGATGAGTACACCTATGTGTGGACTCTAAGTTTATGTGTTTGCTATATATACATGGGTAGTTATGGGATAGGAACATCATGAGTAAATAAATACTAAGTGTTAAATCAAATATTATGTTAGAGTTTGAGGAGCTTTAAAAGTGCAAAGGGGACTACGTGTAATAGGAGCAAAGGAACCCCAAGGTGAGTAAACACTATGTTCATGCTACAAGCTTGAGTAAACATCGTATTTATGCTACAAGTGTAAACAACATTTTATTGTGTTACAAGAATGTGATATATTGTTATGTGAACCTTTGTGATCTTTGAAACCCAAGTTCTTTCTATTTTAAATTTTATGATTTCTTTATCAAGCTTGGGTTGTCAAGGGACATTTGGTCTAAAACTATTTTGCTTATCCAATGAGAACTTTTTTTGTGATAAACACCTTAACTTGTATTCTTTCTAGAACTACGCTTTCATTGTATTATTGTTGAAAGCCAAACTACTATTGTTATTGAAATACATGTTATTGTTGCCATATATGATATTGTTAATTGTGTTTACCAATAGCTCTAGCTATGGTACCTTTACCCTTTATGTAGAATCCTCGTGTCGATGTGGGTAATCATTAGAACCTGTGCACATGGTCTTAACCTGATGGATAGAGGTAGTGTATCCATCTCAGCTAGAAGGGGCGGTTCTAGCCGTGGAGCCTGATCAGCTTCACGCTTTCCATGTGATAGGAGTTGGAATTTAGCAAAGGCCACCTCTCCTCAATGTGTTTTGAGTGAATTGAGTATAGTCTTCACTCTATAAGTGTTATAAGTGTGATTTCTGCAAAGTTGCTAAATTGAACTCTTGCTGAATTGCAACCTGATTCATGAGTTATAAACCATGAACTATGTGAATAAGCTATGTGTTTCCTTTCAAAGGAATATGTGATAATGTTTGCGCCTTTACGTTTACTCATTGAGATCATCTATCTCATCCCTTTTTCCTTGTGTGGTTCCAGGTGAGCAAATGTGAGGAGGCAAGGTGATGGCTCAAGCATTCTACTTCGCTTGGGGAATTCCTTGTCCGAGTTATCAATAATACTATGTTTATGAAGTCTTGTCTTTAGATGCTCCGCGAATGTTAATTAATACTTTGTAATAACCCACATCTATCCTAGGAGTTTTAGTGACAAATTATTTGAATTTAGGCTTATTGTGACAAATTATGTGACTATATGAAAATTCATGTGTGACGTGATTTATGAGTTTGGGGATTGTTAAATTAATTTTAATATGCCTAATATGAATTATTATTATGAAGAATAAAATGCATTAGCATGAAATAATTTATTTTTCATAAAATAAATTTTCATGTAAAAAGGCGATTTTTAGGCATAAAATAATTTTATGAATATTTTTAAAATATTTTTAAATTAATGTTTTTGGGAAAATTTTAATGAAAATAATAAGAAAGATATTGTATTTTTAATTACCTATAATCAGCCCTAAATTAAAGAAAAAGCCCACATACCCAAAAGCCCACTACACAAAAATGCTCCTAACCTATTTCATTAAGGGTAATAGTGGAAATTCCACTCCAACCCTAATATATATTCTAATTTTTGGCCAAACAAGGGTTTTCAGCAGCCATTCCCTTATTCTTTCTGTATTCTAGCAGGAAAACCTCTCAAAATATTTCTCTCTACCGAAATACCGAAAACACTTTACCGTTTCGCGATTTCGTGACCGTAATCATAAGTTTTTATTCTCTTTCACTTTCTAAACTATTTTCTATGAAATAAATTATGAGAAAATTATTTTGAACTATTTGATTACCAATTTCTATAGATTCAATTCTGTTTGAGTGATTTTTAGGGGAGAAAATTTATTTTCTATCGAAAACACGATTCTTTCCGCAAGATTTCTCCAAAGGTGAATTCTATAACTTAAAATCACAATTTTATTGCATAAACATCATAAGAGGGGGGGGGGGGGGGGGAGAGAGAGAGAGAGAGAGAGAGAGATTTGTACTTGTTTGCATTCTAAACTGATTTTTGATTTGTTTTGATGAAAAATATTGCATGAAATAATATTTCTGCATATTTCTGCGATGATCGAAAAGTTTCGAAAAACAAAGGAATTCAAGGTTTTCGTGTTAGGATTTGGAAATTGGAAAATTTTATTCTTTCATGAATACATGGTTGCCAATTTGTGTGAATTGATGTTCTAATATGATATTTATTTTATTTAGATGAAAAATAATGACTTGAATCATGTGTCTGTTTATCGCTAAAATAAACGAAATGCGCGGAAAGCGCGGAAACTCATGATTTTTCACCTAAGCTTCTGAACTTAGAATTTTTTTGTATAAACCCTACCTATGGCTGCCGATTTGTGAAGGAATGTATTCTAAACTGATATTTTTATTGATTGATTGAAAAATAATGGTTTAAACAACCTGTTTGCATATTTCTGAAATGACCAAAAAATACCGAAAACAAGAAAACTCATGTTTTGTGCACTATAATGCAAAAGATTGAATTTTTATATATTAATGGCACCAATAGTGGCTGATTCCTATGAATTTAAGTTCTAAAATGATTTTGTTATGTTTAAATGAAAAATCTTAGTTCAAACTATGTTTTTACATATTTTTGAAATAGACGGAAAGCACGAAAAGAAGAAGAATTTGGTTTTTGCCTTAATGATGCATTCGGCCTACATGAACAATTGTGTCCAAATGTTTATAAATTTTATGTGATGTGTCTTGATGATTGTTGACATGAATGTATGTATAGTAGATGATGAAATTGCACGTTAGTTGAAGGTATGATCCTAGATAAGCTTAAATACATTTTGGTATACTTAAGGTATACTTAAGATATCTTAATATTATATTGTGGTTAGAATGCAAATGTGATTGGGAAATATGGAACTAGATGTTATGATGACTTGATGATGGATATATGGTTATGAGTTAACAAAGTAAAAGGGATCATAAGAGTTAAGTATGATGTTTGAAGAATTAATTGTTAAGTTGACATGTATGGAAGTGTAAAGTGAACTAAGATAATTGACAAGTGAATTAATATTGGGGTAATGATAATGTGATCACCTTAAAAAGATATTGATATGATTGCAATATGTTTTCATGTGAGCCTATAAGGCCTAAGTATGTAAGACTTATAAGTCAACATGATATGTGTAAGTGATGAGTACACCTATGAGTGAACTCTAATGTGTATGCTATATGTGTATGGGTAGTTATGGGATAGGAACATCATGAGTAAATAAAATACTAAGTATTAAATCAAATATTATGATAGAGTTTGAGGAGCCTTAGAAGTGCAAAGGGGACTACGAGTACTGGGAGCAAAGGAACCCCAAGGTGAGTAAACACTATGTTCATGCTACAAGCGTGAGTAAACATCGTATTCATTCTTCAAATATGAGTAAACACAATGTTCTTCTTACAAGTGTGAGTAAACACAATGTTCTTATTACAAGTGTGAGTAAACATTATGTTTCAAATTACAAATGCAATCTATTATGATATGTGTACCTTTGACATTCTTAAAACCCAAGTTCACTTCCATTTTTAAATTAACTATGTGATTTCTTGTTAAGCTTGGGTTGCCAAAGGACATTTGGTCCAAAACCATTTTTGACTATCCAGTGATAATACCTTTATGATTATTACCCCAACGTATATTCTTTCTGGAACTACACTATCATTGTATCTTTTGTTTAAAAGTTAAACCACTATTGTTATTGAAATACATGTTATTGTTGCCTTATGTGATATTGTTAATTATGTTTACCAATAGCTCTAGCTATGGTACCTTTACCCTTTATGCAGAATCCTCGTGCCGATGCTGGTAATCATCGGAACTTGTGCATATGGTCTTAACCCGATAGATAGGGGTAGTGTATCCACCTCAGCTAGAAGGGGCGGTTTTAGCCGTGGAGCCTGATTAGCTTCACGCTTTCCATGTGATAGGAGTTGAAATTTGGCAAAGGCCACCTCTCCTCAATGTGTTTTGAGTGACTTGAGTATAGTCTTCACTCTATAAGTGTTATAAGTGTGATTTCTGCAAACTTGCTAAATTGAACCCTTGCTGAATTGCAACCTGATTCATGAGTTATAAACCATGAACTATGTGTATAAGCTATGTGTTTCCTTTCAAAGGAATATGTGATAATGTATGCGCCTTTACATTTACTCATTGAGATAATCTATCTCACTCCTTTTTCCTTGTGTGGTTCCAGGTGAGCAAATGTGAGGAGGCAAGGTGGTGGCTCAAGCATTCTACTTCACTTGGGGAATTCCTTGTCTGAGTTATCAATAATACTATGTTTATGAAGTCTTGTCTTTAGATGCTCTGGGAATGTTAATTGATACTTATAGAGATTTATATTAATTTCCTTATGGATTTTATATGTAACGATTTACTTTAAGTCTTCTGCAAATTATGGTATTTATCTAAATGTTTTAATGAGTAATGAAGAAGGTTCGGTAAGATCCTGAGCATGATTGTTATATGTTAATGGGTTCTACGGGCATGGGTGACCTTATGTCTCCCCATGTTCTAGGACCGTCGTATCTCATAAGGTTAGGATGTGACATACTTATAGAGATTTATATTAATTTCCTTATGGATTTTATATATAACAATTTACTTTAAGTCTTCCACAAATTATGGTATTTATCTAAATGTTTTAATGAGTAATGAAGAAGGTTCGGTAAGATCCTAGGCATGATTATTATATGTTAATGGGTTCTACGGGCATGGGTGACCTTATGTCTCCGCATGTTCTAGGACCGTCGTATCTCATAAGGTTGGGATGTGACAATCACATACAAATCATGACTTAATTGAAATAACCCTTTTATGAATTAAACTTCAAGACATGCTAGGGTCTTTGTAAATTTAATTACAAGCTTAATTCAGTTATCATTGATAAATTAATTAAACACTTTAATTAATTATTAATGTAATTCTTTATCTATGATTGGCGAATGCTTTATAGTGTGTGACTTACTAGGTTCATGTTCTAATTAGTAATGGGATAGAGAAAACTCCTTTTCTCACCTAATGTGAAATCCTCATTCACACTTAGTCCCATAAGTCATGAGGGATGCCCAGCATAACATATCATAACTACCTAATTAGAAATGAATGTCTATGAACATATACACGAACATTACATGGACCTTTGATCATAATTATCATGCACTCAAATCCCTCCAATACGGATTCTCGATCTCGGCTAGGGTCATGGATTAGTCAAACCCTGTATGCTTTAATCATATGATTTCATCTCTGTTATAGTTCTCGATAAACTTGATTACTACTAGAAACTCTTTTCTAGTGAATCTTATCCACCTTGGCCAAGGACTTGTATATTAAGAACAACTAGATGTCATAGGATTCCTTCCTTGTTTATCCAAGTTAATGGATTCTTTCTTGGAGATCACTTAACACTTACCTCAACATATCACCAGTTAGGGCCATAACATGCCATATACCTTTGCATGAATAGCATCAATATGTAAGTAGTAATAAATCCTAACCACCAATACATTAGGTAATATATCACCTCAAGTCAAAAGACTATATGCACAATCATGAGCTGGATGATGAAAAGTTGACTAATGGTAAAAATCCATGTATTCATCATCTCATGTCACGGTTCAACTCACTCATCTCTATAAGAGTTCACATATTGTCATGACATCACATGTCTATAGCATGAGACTCACTACCTCCATTACTATAAGTATCACACACTTATCATGGATGACAACAGAGGTGTTGGTCTTCTGGATTAAAGGTGCCCAGTCAATAATTCTATGACCATGAACAAATTTAAAGTATCTGTATAAGAGTGATTTGACTCTCATATTCTCAACTCTTTGAGAATAGATCCT
>CANTUT010000680.1:247500-307500 GCA_947687605.1 Reutealis trisperma
CTTATCATTCAATAATTAATAATGGTTTTGTACCAATTGTCTTCTGGCAACCCAAGCTTAATAAAGAAATCATATCATTATAATTGAAAATAGAAATGAACTTGGGTTTCAATGTCACATCCCAACTTCTGAGACATGATGGTTCTAGAACATAGAGAGACATAAGGTCAACATAGAACCCACTTATACAAATACTGCCTAGGATCATACTAAAACCTCTTACATTAACTTAAATAAACCTTTTTTTTTTTTTAGAAAACCTTAAGTTGCAGAAGCATAGTTAAAATATACTTTAAACATAATCCATAACGAAATAATATTTATAATCCAGTTGAAACCTTAATAAATAACATCGCAAAATAAACATAAAAAATAAATATTTTCGGAGCATCTAATGACAATTCTTCATAGCATAGTATTATTAAAGACTTAGACAAGGAATTTTCCAAGCAGGTAGGATGCTTCAGCCATCACCTTGCCTCCTCATACTGCATACTTGGAGCCACATAAAGAAAAAGGGTAAGATAGATGATGTCAATGAGTAAACAATATGGCACTTACAATAACGTATATCCCTTTTTAAAAGGAAACTCATAGCTTATAACACATAGTTCAAGTTTTACAATTCATGAATCAAAGGTTGCAATTTAGTAAGGTTGTAGAAATCACACATATAACACATAACACAAAGAGTGAAGGCTATTGCCATGATCACTCGAACATATAGAGGAGAGGTGGCCTTACACCAAATTCCAACTCCTATCACATAGAAAAGCATGAAGCTAATCAGGCTCCATGGCTAGAACCACCCCTTTCTAGCTGAGGTGGATACACAACCCCTATCCATTGGGTTAACACCGTGTGCACAGGTTTCGATGATTACCCGCATCAACACGAGGATTTATGCATAAAGGGTTAGAGGTACCATCGCTAGAGCTAATGGTAATCACATATAACAATAGCATTTAAGGCAACAATAACATGTATCATAATAACAATAGCAGTTTAACTTTTGAACAAAAGGTACAATGATAGTGTAATTCCAGAAAGAATGTAAGTTAGGGCAATAATCATAAAGGTATTATCATTAGATAATCAAAAATGATTTTCGACCAATTGTCCTTTGGCAACCAAACCTTAATAAGGAAATCATAGAGTTTCATTTTAGAATAGAAAGAATTTGGGCTTCAAGAATGTCAAAGGTACACATATCATGATAACTTGTATTTGTAATAATATCATAATGTTTACTCACCTTGTGGTTCGTTCTCTTCTAGAACACGTAGCCCTTTTAAACCTCTAAAACTCCTCAAGCTCTAACATAATATTTAATTCAATACTTAGTATTTATATAATCATGATGCTATCCTATCCCATAACCACCTCATGCACATAAAACATTCACAGACAGTTAAAGTTGCACATATAAGTGCACTTCATCACTTGCACATAACATGTTGACTTTAAAGTCTTAAACATGTAGCCTTTACAGGTCCATATGAAAACAAATTATAATTCATGTCAATACCTTTCTAAAGTCAACAAAATATCATTATCTTAATATTAATTCACTTTAACAATCATCTTAGTACACTTAACACTTCTATATATGTCAACTTAACAAATAACCTTTCAAATGTCATGCTTATCTCTTATGACCAATTCATTCAATCAATCTCTTCTTTAATTCAAGATCATTAATTCATTTTCAAGTCATCATACAACTTACTTCCATATTATCCAATCACATTCACATATTAATCACAACATAATGTTAAGATACCTTAAGTATACCAAATTGCCTCTAGCCTTGTCTAGAGTCATTCCTTCAACCAACATGCAATTTAACCATTTATCATTCATTCATATATGTCAATAATCATTAAGATATATTAGATAAAAATTATAGACATTGGGATAAAACTCCAATAATGGCCGAATACTCCATTGAAGAGAAAATATGAAATTTTCTACTTTTCGCACTTTTCGTCAATTATAGTAATATGCAGAAACATGGTTTGAACCCAGATTTTTTATGTAAACATAATAAAAATCATTTTAGAACATTAATCCATAGGAATAGGCACATGTATAAATCCATATGCATGAAAATTTGCAACTTCAGGTTTTAGGATGAAAAACCACGAGTTTTCTTGTTTCCGGTACTTTTTGGTCATTATAGCAATATGTAAACATGTGGTTTAAACCATTATTTTTGATTCAATCACAAAAAATTTCAGTTTAGAACATCAATGTACACAAATTGGCAGCCATGGATGCTTCTTATGCATGAAAATTCCAAGTTTAGGGTTTAGAGTGAAAATCATGAGTTTTCTAGCTTTTCGCGCTTTCTGTTCATTACAGTAATATGTAAACATATAATTTAAATTATTATTTTTCATCTAAATACATAAAAAATTAGTTTAGAATAGAAGCATGTAAAAATTTCCCCTTGGTAATGTTCATGCATGAAAATTTAAATTTTGAGTTGTAGGATTCACCTTTGGAAAAATTGCGTAGAGAAGTTGATGTTTTTGGTAGAAAAATTGATTTTTTTCTCTCAAGAAATCACCTAGGCCAAATTTTAATAGTAAAAATTAGTAAACATTTAGTTCAAAATTCTCATAATTTATTCATAGAAATCAGATAAGAAATTGAAAGGAAAGAAAAACTTAAGAATACGGTCAAGAAATCGCAAAGTTGATGGTGTTTTGTGAATTTCAGTAGAGAGAATAATTTAGAGAGAATTTTTCTATCAAAATAATGAAATAACAAAGTGATGGCTGCTGGAATGAAGGGCTGGCTGAATTTTAGGTATTTATATGTAGGATTTTAGACAATTTCTAAGATTACCCTTCATGAGTTAGGTTAGGAGTGTTTTAGTGCAGTAGGCTTTTGGGTATTTGGGCTTTTTAATTAATTTTGGGGCTGATTATAAGTAATTTAAAATAAAATATTTTTCTTATTATTTTCATTAAAATTTCCCCCAAAGCATTTATTTAAAAATTATTTTAAAAATACACATAAAATTATTTTATGCTTAAAAATCGACTTTTTGCATGAAATTTCATTTTATGTACAATAAATTATTTTATGGTAATGCACTTCATATAAATTATTTATTTTACAATAATAACTCATATTATGCATATTAAAATTAATTTAACATGCCACATACACATCAATCATATAACACATAAATTCCCATAAAGGCACACACTTAGCTTTAATAGTTTTAAGTCAAGCAAATTGGTCATGAAAACTCTTAGGGTTAGTGTGGGTTGTTACATTTTCCCCCCTTAAAAACAATTCATCATCAAATTTTCAAATCTAACGGCACAACACACTCTGCTTAACTTCTCCGTCATGCTTCTGTTGCGCCACTCTAACACAATATCTAACTACAATTAACATATCAAATACTGTAAGGCAGATACTCAAAATCTATCAAAAAATCACACTGATAAGCCTTCAGCTTAAGCTACACCTATGTTAATCTCTTGTTCAAACAAATCTTAAACTAATCCTTAGTAATCTTTGTATCCCTTAACCTCAAACAAGAGTAATGGAAACCTTAATTTCACCTTTAATCAAATACTCAAACAAGAGTAATGGAACCTTTAATTTCACTTTCAATCAAATATAATCCTAAGCATTTGCTTTCCTTATATCTCTATTATTATTAATATCTATACTAATACCTGAATCACCAATTCCATTCATTATTTATTACATTAGTCATATAAGAATTCAAGAGATAATTTCAAATTAATAACTCCAATTGATATTTGATAATTCTCTTTCCATATTAATACTCATTACTTAATCTATTATAACCTTAATAGATATTTTCATGATTAATATCTTGCTATCATTACAATTTTTGTACTCCCTTCAATCATCAATTAAAACATATTTAAACTTAACAACCATTCCTATATATATCATATTCCAAACGAACTTGCATCCTATTAATTTACAATCTCAAATAAACTTCTTATAACTATTTCATACTTACTCTCTTTCTGTATAATATATACATCATTATCATGACTTAATTACCTAATGCCTCATAATTTTTATACATTTAGCTCGTAATATCATTTTACTTTAGATTTTCCACTTACATCTCGCTATACTTCACATTCCTAATCATTTAACTTATCCATATTAAAATAATAAACCTTCTAATACCATTGCTATTCAATGAAATCTCTATACAACTCTTATATCTTTCCAAATCTATGCCATTCTAGGTTATCTTAATAAAAATTCTTTCCATACTAAAGATCACTACCAAATTTTCTAGTAATCTCAATTGAACATTATTGCATCTAATACCTTAGAACATTTCTCATCCAGAGGACTCCAATCCCTTTCAGGTATTTTCAAAACTATTTAAATTTTCAAAACTACATAGCATCATTTGTAAGAATAAAAAATTTTCATCCTTGTATGTAACATGCAACCTTAATTCAATGCTTGATGCGGTTTATGATGTATGATTTCATAAAGCAAAACTTGGTGTATATAGATAGACACACTAGACGCAAGTACATAATCAAATCAATCTAGAACATTTCATCTTAAAATCATTTTATACCCTTATAGATTAAGTCCTTATGCATCCTCAAATTTATAGTTCATATTGCCTTAACATCTATCATCTTATAAAAGTTCAAATCCTTATCCTCTAATTGCACCCTATATACTCAAAGGAATCTCATCAATAAAGAATCTCTACTAACATCATACATATCCCTTTATTATCATTACAAGTTTAAGAATACTTATCCTTTTATGTCTCGCCCTCTTAAAAGAAATTCATCCTCGAATTTCAATACTGACTCACATGTTCTCGAAAAACTAGGGATGCTTCTGCCGCATCCCTTCCTTTACTTCCCAAGTATACTCATCCATTTTATGGTCATGCCAGTAAACCTTAATTATAATTATCTCCTTGATACATAATTTCTCCCTATCCTTAATTCAAAATTCTACTTACTTTCCTCTATAGTCAATACAAGCTCTATACTCATATAGCCAATCCATTCCTAAGATCACATCGAATTCTAGGACATCAAGTTCTAACAACTCCACAGGAAGTTTCCGCCCATCAATGTCTACCTCATAATTCTTAAACATATACTTTACTTCTATCATTTACTAATTAATTCCTTATCTCTACTGAGAGTCTTAGCAAAATATGGAGATGCAAACAAATGCGTAACGCCAAAATCAATCAAGCTTCTTGCACTAAAATTTTAATGGGAATAACACCTTCCTCTTTTAAGTTACACTAGATTAATATTCTTCCTTTGACTATACTTGATATCTACATAAGTGATAGAGAAATCCCTAGCTTTCTTGTTGTTATTGTCTATAGGGTAGCATTTATGCCACAAATTCCCTAATGTATTTCACTTACTTCCTACCGCATACTTATGTATATATAATGTAACTGATTTGTTTTATTCTCTTACTCATTATTAAATATCCTTCCTCTTCCTATGACATCAGTCAAAATTACCATTTAATAACTCCATTTAATTCATATATCAAACCATTGTAACATGTAAGCATTTCATACCTCATAACATTATACCTATCAATCATTAATATAAATTGGATTAAAACTTAGTCAACTTCCTTCTCTTTCTAATCCACTTAACCCTATTATCTAATCATTATACTGACCATACATTTAATATAAGCACCCATCATATAGTATCACATCATAGGACACCTATCACCTATCATATATCACATATCATGGCATGTATCATGTATCCTAATCACATAATGCGTAACCTATAGCATAATGAGCTCTCTTATCATTTTTAAAAGTCAATCATCTCATAGGCAATAAAAGAAATCAATCGACACTAAGTCACTAAGCAATCAAATAATATCCTTCGTATCATATAAGTCCTATGCCCCTAAGCTAATTGTTACCATCTACTAGCGGAAGTCTCAATTATGTCTCTTATTCTTAGCTTCTTACCCTTGAGGTTGCGATGGTCCAAGTGGTGGAGGCACTGAGGTCTCATTTCTCAAATTTCCCTTTTGTGGGTACTCTTTGTGGAAGTGGCCTATTTGACCACATCTAAGACATGCACCAAAGGCTTTCCAGCAAATTCCAGAATGTTTCTTGTCACAATAGACACAGGCATGAAGCTGCTTCGATTGACAATTATTCCTTCCAAGTGTTGAAGCTGTAATTGAAGATTCCTTTCTTTGACCTCTCCCCCCTTGTGCTGGCCTCTGTGACCCTTGTTCTTATGCCTACTCTTTAGTTCACATTGGACACTCTTAGCTCTCTCGGCCTTATGCCTCTTCTTCATGTCCCTTCTCAAAGCATACACTAGGGACCTAAGACATCAATTTTCTTCCATCAGTTTCGAATAGTCTCTTTCAAACCTCTACATCTTACTCTGAATCCATTTATAACCTAGACATTCCATGGGGTCCTCCTCATCAAGAGTCAACTTTTCTTTCTAATCCACTCAATGTGGTATAGTATTATTATAACTTTGACAAGGGAATTTCCTAAGTGGAGAGCGATCACCTTACCTCTTCATAATGCTCACCTGGAACCACACAAGGAAAAAGGGTGAGATAGATAATCTCAATGAGTAAACAATAAGGCTTATACAATAACACATATCCCTTAGAAAGGACTCATAGATCATAACTTATAGTTTATGATTCATAGTTTGCAATTTAGAAAGGTTCACAAAAATCACACTTATAACACATAAACACATACAGTGAAGGCTGCTACCATAATCACTTGAACACATATAGTGAAGGCTATTGCCATAATCACTCGAATACATAGAGTGAAGGCTATTGCCACAATCACTCAAACATATAGCCGATGATTACATGCATTGGTATGAGGATCACATAGCAGATGATTACTCGTATTGGTATGAGGATTTCTGTATAAAAAGGGTTATAGGTACCATAACTAGAGCTAATGGCAATCATATATAATAATAACATTTAAGGCAATAATAACATGTATCACAATAAAAATAGTAGTTTAACTTTTGAATAAAAGATACAATGATAGTGTAATTTCAGAAAGAATGTAAGTTAGGGCAATAATCATAAAGGTGTTATCATTGGATAACCAAAAATGGTTTTGGACCAATTGTCCTTTGGCAACCCAAGCTTAACACAGAAATCATAGAGTTTCATTTTAGAATAGAAAGAACTTAGGTTTCAAGAATGTCAAAGGTACATATATCATCATAGCTTTTACTTGTAATAATATCATAATGTTTACTCACCTTATGGTTCCTTCGCTCCTAGAACATGTAGCCCTCTTAAACCTCTAGAACTCCTCGAGCTCTAATATAATATTTAATTCAATACTTAGTATTTATTTAATCATGATGCTATTCTATCCTATAACTACCCCATGCACATATAACATTCACATATAGTTAAAGTTGCATATATAAGTGCACTTCATCACTTGCACATAACATGTTGACTTTAAAGTCTTGAACACTTAGCCTTTATAGGCCCATATGAAAACACATTATAATTCATGTCAACACCTTTCTAAGTTCAACACAATATCATTATCTTAATATCAATTCACTTTAACAATCATCTTAGTACACTTAACACTTTTATACATGTTAACTTAACAAATAACCTTTCAAATTTTATGCTTATCTCTTATGACCAATTCATTCAATCAATCTCTTCATCAATTCAAGATCATTAATTTATTGTTAAGTCATCATACAACCTACTTCCATATTATCCAATCACATTTACATATTAATCACAACATAATGTTAAGATATCTTAAGTATACCAAAATGCCTCTAGCCTTGTCTAGAGTCATTCCTTCAACCAACATGCAATTTAACCATTTATCATTCATTTGTACATGTCAATAATCATTGAGATACACTACATGAAAATTATAGGCATTGGGATAAAAATCCCAACAATGGCCGAATACTCCATTAAAGAGAAAATATGAATTTTCCTACTTTTCGCACATTTCGTCTATTATAGTAATATGTAGAAAAATGGTTTGGACTAAAATTTTTCATGTAAACATAATAAAAATCATTTTAGAACATTAATCCATAGGAATTGACACATATACAAATCCATATACATGAAAATTTCCAACTTTAGGTTTTAGGATGAAAAACCATGAGTTTTCTTGTTTTTGGTACTTTCCGGTCATTACAGTAATATGTAAACATATGGTTTAAACTATTATTTTTCATTCAATCACAACAAATATTAGTTTAAAACATCAATGTACACAAATTGGCTGCCATGGATGCTTCTTATGCATGAAAATTCCAAGTTAGGGTTTAAAGTGAAAATCATGAGTTTTCTAACTTTCTGCGCTTTTTGTTCATTATAGTAATATATAAATACATGATTTAAATCATTATTTTTTATCTAAACATATCAAAAATTAGTTTAGAATAGAAGCATGTAAAAATCGCCCACCTTGGTAATGTTTATGCATGAAAATTTAAATTTTGAGTTGTAGGATTTACTTTTGGAAAAATCGCGTAGAGAGGTTGGTGTTTTCAGTAGAAAAATTAATTTTTCTCTCAAGAAATCACCTAGGCCAAATTTTATTAGTAAATATCAATAAACATTCAGTTCAAAATAATTTTCTCATAATTTATTTCATAGAAATCAGATAAGAAATTGAAAGGAAAGAAAAACTTACAAATACGGTCAAGAAATCGCAAAGTTGAAGCTGTTTTGTGAATTTCAGTAGAGAGAATGATTTTGGGAGAATTTTTCTACCAAAATAATGAAATAATAGAGTGATGGCTACTGAAATGAAGGACTATTCAAATTTTAGGTATTTATAAGAAGGGTTTTGGACAATTTCCAAGATTACCCTTAATGAGCAAGGTTAGGAGTGTTTTAGTGTTGTAGGCTTTTGGGTATTTGGGCTTTTTAATTAATTTTTGGGCTGATTATTAGTAATTTAAAGTAAAATATTTTCTTATTATTTTCATTATAATTTCCCCCAAAATATTTATTTAAAAATTATTTTAAAAATACACATAAAATTATTTTATGCTTAAAAATCGCCTTTTTGCATGAAAATTCATTTTATGTATAATAAATTATTTTATGTTAATGCACTTCATATAAATTATTTATTTTATAATAATAACTCATATTATGCATATTAAAATTAATTTAACATGCCACACACTCATCAATCACATAGCACATAAATTCCTATAAAGGCACACACTTAGCTTTAATAGTTCTAAGTTAAGCAAATTGATCATGAAAACTCCTAGGATGGGTATGAGTTGTTACATTCAAGAATCCCAAAGGTTCACATATCATGATAACTTGTACTTTTAACATAAACATAATGTTTACTCATCTTGTGGTTCCTTAGATCCTAATGTCTGTAGCCCTTGCACTTCTAACAATCCTCAAGCTTTAATATCACATTATAATTAAATACTTAGCATTGGCTTAACATCATGCTATCCTAACCCATAACTACCCATGCATATATATCATTCACATATATTTAGAGTTGCACTTAGAAGTGCACTCATCACTTGCACATAATATGTTGACTTTCAAGTCTTGCATAATTTTTCTTCTTAGGCTCACATGAATTCACATAATAGTTCATATCAAGACTTTCCTAAAGCCAACTACAATGAATCATTATCTTAATATCAACTTAATTTAACTTTCAACTTAACATACTTAATACTTTCCATATATATCAACTTAACAAGTAAACATTAAAAGAGTCATACTTATCTCTTTTGACCAAATCAGAAACTCAATCTCAGTTAATTTAAGATTATTAATTCACAATTAACACATCATAAAACTTAATTCACATGCCACTTAACCATATACACATATTAGCCAAACATGGTAGTTAGGGTTTTGGAAACCCTAGTCATAGTCGAATCACTACTAGAGTTTCCTAGAGTTACTCCTTCAACCATCATGCAATTAAATCATGTATCATTCATATACACATCTTAACAATCACACAATTGAATTTTACAAAAATTATAGGCATTGGGATCAAAATCCCACCATAGGCTAAACTACCTTCATGTTGGAAAACCATGGATTTTCTTACTTTTCCCTCTTTTTGATCATTACAGTAATATGTAAACACATGATTTAAACTAATATTTTTTTATGTAAACATAATAAAAATTAGTCTAGGAATAAAAAACACAAAAATTACCCCCCTTTATGTTCATATGCATGAAAATTCCAACTTTTAGGTTTTAGGGTTCACCTTTGATGGATTTGCGGACAAAGAGATACGTTTACGGTTGTAAATCAGTTTCTTCCTCAAAAACACAACCTAGGCCAAATTCAACATAAAGAAAATTAGTAAATATATAGCCCCATATGGATTATTTATTACTACTTTCATAAAAATAAAAAAAGTAGCTTGGTAGAAGAGGAAAACTTACAAAGAAGATCACAAAATCGCAAGGTTTGGAGGCTGCCATATCCTAATTTTAGAGATATAATGGTCCTAGAATATAGGGAGATATAAGATCACCCACGCCTGTAGAACCCACTCATACATATACAAATATTGCCTAGGATCGTACTAAAACCTCATGCATTAACTTAATTATCCAATAATAATGAAAACTTTAACCTGCGAAAGAATAGTATTAAAATACTTTAAATATAATCCATATGAAAAGAACATTTAAGACTCCAAATACATTAAATGAATAATATATTCCAAATATAAACTCCCAAAATAAGGACTACTGGAGTGTCTAGAGACTCATCATCATATAGCACGGTAATAAAATTTGACAAGGAAATTTCCTAAGTGGAGTAGGTTGCTTGAGCAATCACTTTGCCTCCTTATTATGCTCACCTAAAAACACATAAGGAAGAAGCAGTGAGATAGATGATCTCAATGAGTAAACAATAGGACTTGAACAATAACACATATCCCTTTATAAGGGTTTATAGATCATGGTTCTTAGTTTGCAAATTAACAAGGTTCATAGATATCAAACTTATAACTTATAACATATAGAGTGAATGCTGCTGCCTTGTTTGCTCATAACATAAATATAGAGTGAAGGCTGCTACCTTGTCCATTTGTAACATAATATAGAGTGAAGGCTACTACCTTGTCCACTCATAACATAATATAGAGTGAAGGCTGCTGCCTTGTTCACTCGTAACATCAATCTAGGGTAAAGGCTGCTGCCTTGCTCACTCACAACATAATGGAGAGGTAACAGTAGCATTGAAGATTGTAATCACATGTAATTCAATAACAATAGTTGTTTAGCTATATTGAACAAAAGATAAACGACAGTGTGGTTCTAGGAAGAAAGTAAGGTAAGGGAATAATCACAAAGGTTCTTTCTTATCATAGAAAAAACAATAGTAGTTTGGGACCAATTATCCTTTAGCAACCCAATCTTAACAAAGAATTCATATAATTAGAGTTTAGGATAGAAAGGAACTTAGGTTTCAAGAATCTCAAAGGTTCACATATCATGATAACTCAAACTTGTAACATGAATATAATGTTTACTCACATTATAGTTCTTTTGCTCCTATTACTTGTAACCCCTTTTGAACTTCTACTACTCCTTAAGCTCTAACATAATATTTTATTCATACTTAGTATTTGCTTAATCATCATGTTATTCTATCCCATAACTACCCCATGCACATATAACATTCACATACAGTTGGAGTTGCACTTAGAAGTGCACTCATCACTTGAACATAATATGTTGACTTTTATAGTCTTGTATACTTTGCCTTTATAGTTCCACATGTAATCACATTATAACTCATACTATGACTTTTCTAAAGTCAAACAAAATGTGTTATGATCTCAAGATCAATATACTTAACACTTACATATATATCAACTTAAAATTTGCCCTTGACATGTCATGCCTATCTCTTATGATCAATTCATACAATAAATCTCTTCATCAATTCAAGATCATTAATTCATTATTAACTCATCATAAAACCTATTTCCATATTACTTAATCACATTCACATATTAATCACAACATAAGGTTAAGATACCCTAAGTATACCAAATTGCCTCTAGGCTTATCTAGGGTCATTCCTTCAATTAATATGCCATTTAATAATTTATCATTCATATATACATATCAATAATTATTAAAATACATTACATAAAAATTATAGACATTGGGACTGAATTCCCAATGTAGGCCAAATTGCTCAATCAAGAACAAACATGTTTTTTTTTGAACTTTTCATACTTTCCGTTTATTACAATAATATGGAAAACATGGTTTGTATCAAGATTTTTCATGAAAACATAACAAAAATCATTTTAGAACTTTAAACCATAGGAATCAGCACCCATTGGTATAACATATGCATGAAAATTCCAATTTTAGGTTTTAGGATGAAAAAACATGAGTTTTCTTATTTCCAGTACTTTCCGGTCATTATGGTAATATGTAAACACGTGATTTGAACCATTATTTTCATTCAATCATAAAAAAAGATCAGTTTAGAATACCAATACACACCAATTGGTTAGCCATAGACAATCTTCATGCATGAAAATTCCAAGTTTATGGTTTAGAGTGAAAATCATGAGTTTTCTAGCTTTTCGCATTTTCCGTTCATTACAGTAATATGTAAATATATGATTTAAATCATGATTTTCCATCTAATCATAACAAAAATCAATTTAGAATTCCATCATAGACAAATTGGTAGCCATACCAATATAAAATCATGAAATTTTCCAACTTTTAAATTCTAGGACGAAAACCATTAATTTCCTTATTTTCTGAAACTTTTCGGTCATTACAGTAATATGCAGAAAAATGATTTAATTCAGTATTTTTCATCTAAACACATCAAAATCCATTTAGAACACAAACATGTAAAAATTGCCCCCCCTGATGAGTTTGTGCATGAAAATTTCAAATTTTGAGTTGTAGGATTCACCTTTGAAGGATTTGCGGAAAAAGATTGGTGTTTTCAGTAGAGAAATTAATCTCTCTTTCAAAAATTCACCTAAACTAAATTAAATTAGTAGACATCAGTAAATACTCAATTTAAAATAATTTTTTCATGATTAATTTCATAGAAATCAAATAATAAATTGAAAAGAGAGAAAAACTTATGAATACAGTCAAGAAATCACAAGGTTTGAAGGTATTTTGTGAATTTCAGTATAGAGAATAATTTTGAGAGAATTTTTCTGCCAAAATAATGAAATAACATAATGGTGGTTGCTAGAAGCAAAGGCTGGCCAAAATCTACTTTATATATTTAGGATTTTAGGCAATTTCCAAGATTACCCTTAATGAGATAGGTTAGGAGTGTTTTGGTGTAGTGGGCTTTTGGGGATTTGGGCTTTTTATTTAGTTTGTGGGCTGATTATAGATAATTAAAAATAAATTATTTTTCTTATTATTTTCATTAAAATTTTTCCCAAAACATTTATTTAAAAAAATATTTTAAAAATACTCATAAAATTATTTTGCGCTTAAAAATCGCATTTTTGCATGAAAATTCATTTTATGTGCAATAAATTATTTTATGCATATGTACTTTATATAAATCACTTTTTTTCACAATAAATATTCATTTTATGCATATTATAATTAATCTAATATGCCACATACTCATCAATCACATCACACACGAATTTTCATAAAAGCACATATTTTGACATAATAGCTCTAAATTCCAGAAATCAATCACAAAACTCCTATGGTAAGTGTGGATTGTTGCAGAGGCACCTTGTGAATTTCAGTTGAGAGAGATTTTTTGAGAGAAAATTCTATAAAAATATGATGAATAATAGAAAGGAGGCTACCTAAACACAAGGGGGGCCAACCATTAGGTTAATTTTAGGGTTTTTATGCAAAATTACAAGTTTGCCATTAATGAGCTAGGCTGTGAGTGTTTTAGTGTGTTGGGCTTTGGTGAGTTGGGCCTTTAATCTAATTTATGGGCTTATTATAAATAATTAAAAATAAAATATTTCACTTCTTATTTTCATTAAAATCCCCCCAAAAATATTTAATTTAAAATATTTTAGAAATGCTTGTAAAAATTATTTTATGCTTAAAAATCACTTTGTACTTATAAATTCACTTTATATGCATTTAAATTAATTAATGCATATGCACTTCACATAAATCATCTATTTCAAGTTCATAATTCATATTATATATATTAGAACTAGTCTAGCATGCCACTTGCTCAAAACTCACATAGCATATGAAATTTAATGAAAGCCTAAACTTTGTCAAAATAGCTCTAAATCAAGCAATTTGTCACGAAACTCCTACAAAGGGTGTGGGTTGTTACATTATCCAAAACCTTTTGTTGGTTATTTGGGAACATTATAGACATTTAATTGGCTTTTTTACTTTAAGTTTAAGTGGAAAAGACCAGCTTACCCTTTATGGTTTATGATAACTTCCATTAAGCCTAAATAGTTAAATGACCATTTTGCCCTTGGTAGACTTTCTCTAACCCCTAAAGTCATCATATGGGCTTTAGGGTTATAGAAATTCTCTAACCTCTAATTGTCTCTCTCTATTTCTCAAATGGGCTTGAGTTATTTAGGGTTTTGTCCAAAGCTCAAAATTAATTCTTTTAACTCATCCATAGTTTTAATTAATTTAATCCCTCTCATTTATATCATATATAAATTAGGATTTAATTAATAAGAAATCATTTTGGATTTAAACTTCAAGAGATGCTAGGGTCTTTATAAATATAATTACAAGTTCAAACCTTTTATCACTAATTAATTAATTATACACTTTAATTAATTATTATGACAAACCTTTTATTCTCAGAAGGTGAATACTTTTGGGTGTGTGACTTTTAGGTTCATCTCTAATTAGCAATAGGATTAAGAAAATATTTTTCTCCACTAATGTGAATTCCCTATTTCACCTTTAGTCCCATAAGTCATGAGTAAGGCCTAGTATAACATATTATGACTACCTAATTAGAATAAATGTAAATGTTTAATTACTTATTCATTTCATGGACCATTGATCATAATTAACGTACATTAAAATCCTTTCACTATGAAATCCTAATCTTAGCTAGGGTTATGGATTTGTCAAACCCTAATATGCTTTCATTATATGTCTATATCTTGTTACTAATTCTTGATAAAATTGATTCCTACTAAAAACTCTTTCTAGTGAATCTTTACTACCTTGGCTAAGGATTTTATTATTAAGAATAATCAGATAGCATAGGATTTCTTCCTTGTTTATTCAAGTTAATGAATTCTCTATTGCTGATCATTTATCTGCATACATAACTTGTTAGAATTATCACATACCATATATCTTTACTTGAATAGCATTAATATGTAAGCAATAATAAATTTCAACTACCGATGAATGAGATACAATGTCTCCTAAGTCAAAGGACTATATGTGCAATTATCACCTAGATGATGATTTATTAACTAGAAATAAAACTCCATGTTATCATCATTTAATGTCATAGTTTAACTATTCATCATATGAATATCCACATGTTTATATCAATAACATTTGTCGAACAACATGATGCTCACTGTCTCTATAATTATAAGTGTCATATACTTGTTATAGATTATAAACAGAGGTGATGGTCTTCTGAAATTAATAATGCGTAGTCATTAATTCTATGACCATGAGCATTTCAAAGTATTTATTTAAGATTGATCTACCATCCATACTCTTAACACTTAAAAATAGATCCTCTTTTAAAATACTTATGGACTACAAATATATACTTGATAGAATGGAACAATTTAATTTATAAACGTATATTTTATTACCATCTAATGATAATGTTTAACATTTACTTAACATATAGATTTCTCCAAGGCATATACTCTAACAATCTCCCAATTGCACTAAAGCCAACTAGCACAATATCTAAGTCCTATCTTCTCAAGATGAAATTCTAGCCGTTGTTGACTCATTGCTTTAGTAAGTGAATTTGCTATATTTTTAGTTGATGCTATTTTCTGCATGGCTTTCTCACCTTTCCAAATTATCTCTCTGACAATATGATAACACCTTTCTATATGTTTGGATTTCTAGTGAGCCTTGGTTCCTTTACTTGAGCTATAGCTCCATTATTTTCAATGTAGAGTGGAACTATCAACTCAATAGTAGGAACCACTCTAATTTTTGTTATAAACTTTTAAATCCAAATAACTTCTTTTGCAATATCAGATGCAGCAATACACTCTATTTTTGTGGTGGAATCTATAGTAGTTGATTGTTTAGAACTTTTTTTAGCATACTCCTCCTCTATTATAGGTGAAAACAAATTTAGAGATAGACTTTCTATCATCAATATCTAATTGGAAGTCAGAATCTATAAACCCATCAATTCTCAAGTTACCTCCACCATATATCAAAACTAAATCCTTACTTTTTCTCGAGTACTTAAGGATAATTTTGATAGCAATCCAGTGATCTAATCCTGGATAGCATTGGATTGGAATATGCTAATCAAACTAACAACATATGCAATATTCAGCCTAGTATACAACATAACATACATTAGACTTCCAATTGTGAAAACTATGGAACCTTAGCCACACTTACCATTTCTTCAAGTGTTTTGGGAGACATAGCTTTAGAAAGGTGGATAGCATGCCTTATAGGCAATAATCCTTTCTTGAAATCTTACATGTTGAACCATTTTAACACTTTTTCCAAGTATAGACTTTGAGAAAGCCCTATCGTTCTTTTTGATTTATCTCTATAGATATAAATTCTAAGAATATATGTAGCTTCTCCTAAGTCCTTTATGGAGAAAGTTTTGGATAACCAAACTTTTACAGTTGTTAATATACCGATGTCATTTCTAGTTAATAGTATATCGTCCACGTATAAGATAAGAAAAATGAGTGGACTCCCACTAACCTTCTTTTACACATAAGGCTCATCTTCATTCTTTATGAAATTAAATGATTTAATTATCTCATCAAAATGATCATTCCAGCTCCTTAAAGTATGCTTAAGACCATAAATGGATCTCTTAAGCTTACAAACTTTGGAACATTAACCTTTAGGCTATTCCATGAATATGTCTTTCTCAACATTACCATTAAGAAATGTAGTCTTGACATCCGTTTGCCAAACCTCATAGTCATAGTGTGCTATTATAACTAATAAGATCCTAATGGATTTAAGCATGGCTATAGGTAAAAAAATTTCTTCATAATTAATGCCTTGCCTTTGACAAAACCCTTTCGCTATTAGCCTAGCTTTAAATGTTTCTATGTTTCCATCTACGCCAATCTTTTGCTTGAAAATCCATATGCAACTATAGGTACTATACCCTTAAGTGGATCAATAAGTTCCTAGAGTTGGTTAGCATACATGGAATCCATTTCAAATTTTATAGCTTCTAGTCATTTTGTGGAGTCTGTATGTAATATAGCTTGCTCAAAAGTAGTATGATCATCACTATGATCAACTTCTTTATGAATGAACAAACCTTGCACATTACCATGAAGAAATCCTTATCTATTCAAAGGATGAGATATTCTACTAGATCTCTAAGGTTCTTTTGTGGAAATATCATTAACTCATGTTGATTCATCACAAAATTGATTAATATCCATTTGATCATTTTGTTGGATTTCTTCGGATGACCCTTCATCCAAAATTATCTTTCTTCCTTTACCACTTTCTTGAAAAAATTATTTCTCCAGAAATATGACATCCTAATTAGTAACAATTGTTTACTCAAAAGGAAGATAGAAATAATATCTTAAACCATTTTTAGGAAATCCAACAAACGTACCCATTTATAAACCTTTTCTTTTAATTTATCTGTTTTCAACTTTTTAATGTTACTGGACAACCCCAAATCTTAACATGTTTAAGACTTGGTTTCCTATTATACCATATCTCATATGAAGTAGTAGGAACAGATTTGGAAGGAACTTTGTTAATGATGTAAATGGTAGTCTATAATGGAAATCCCCATAAGGAGATGGGCAAGTTGGTACAGCTCATCATAGAACACATTGTATCTAATAAAGTATGATTTCTCGTTTTGGACACACCATTTAATTATGGTGTTCTGGAAGGAGTTAATTGTGATATAATGCCATATTCTTTAAGGAAATCTTTAAACTCAGTACTTAAGTATTCATCTCCTCGCTCTGATTGTAGGATTTTAATACATTTTCCTATTTGTTTCTCAACTTCAATTTTGAATTCATTGAACTTTTCAAAGGATTCATATCTGTACTTCATTAAATATACATATACTAACTTTAAGAGGTCATTATAAATGTAATGAAATATAAATATTCATCCCTTGCCATTTCACTAAATGGACCACATACATCACTATGTATGAGTTTCAAAACTTCATTGGCTCTTTGATTTTATCTAACAATAATTGACGTAGTTATCTTGCCTTGGATACTATTTGCCCTTGTACACTGAGAAAGGGGATTGAATTGGTGAAAAATTAAAAATTTAGATGAAAGAGATAGGGATAGAAAGATAGACATAAGTAATTTATAGTGGTTTAGATTATAACCAATCCTACATCCACTTCCTAATCCACAGTTGGGTATTTCCATTGTCTATGGAGTTTTACTAAGTTTACTCCTAACTTAGTATTTAGGTTCATACTAAACCTTATAAGAGTTTTCCCAAGGCTCACTGTTAAACCTAAATAAGAGTTTTAAGAAGGCTAATGTTAAAATCCAACCAAGTGTTTTACAAAGGCTTACACTCAAACCCAAACAAGATTTTTCTAAGGCTCATTCCCTAACTTTGTGTTTTAATGGCTAACACTCAACCAACTAATATAAAATGTGTATTATAAAGGTTTTATGTTTGAGAAATAAAATTGCAAGAGTTTGGACCCTTGATAAACTATTCTCTTTTTGCGTAAGACCTTTGGCGAGGGTATTTATAGCTTAAATCCTCTAAAAAGCCATTACAAATGAATACAAAGGACAAAAACTCAATTCCAAAGTTGCTTGCAAAAAGTTGTTTGTGAAAGGCCAAATTGTGGTCGCGAAACATAAATTGTGGTCATGATATTTGGATTTCCAATGGTAAGTGATATGTGGTGTCTGATCATTGAATGCTTGACTATCCGTTATAGATGTTCTCTGTCAGTATTATGGTTGTGAACCCTTCTTGCTTTGCATCATATCATAGTTGCGACATCTTGCTTTGCATCCAGTATTATGGTTGTGAACCCTTCTATGCTTTTGCCCTTCTTTGCCTTGGATTAATCGTGATCGCGATATAGCTATCATGGTCAAGAAATACTAATGGCAGGTGTGATTTGTTATTCCAGGCCCGATTTATAGGTCAAATTTCTACAGCTAGGGAATTTTTGACTTCTTGAACATTTAACCTTTTCTAAGTGTATTTTCTATAAAATAAACATTAATTGCGAACATTAGATTATTTCAATTTAATTGACAAGATCAAACTAGAGATTGACCAAGTTGAATTTGAACATTAGAATTCATTGATCATAAAATAAATCAAATAAATTGAAACAATCTAATGTTTGCAATTATTGATCATAAAATAATAATCAAGAAATCAAGAAATCAATAAAATTGAATTCATTGATCATAAAATAAATTGATTAAATCAATAAAATTGAATTGATTGATCATAAAACAATAATCGATAAATCAAATAGAACATTAGAATTCATTGATCATAAAATAAATTGTATTTATTAAGATAAAAATTACAAATGAATGATTATTTTCAATGAGTGCCAAAATATGAATGCATAGATAAGAAGAACTTAACGAAATAAAGAAAAGAGAACAACAAGTTTAAAGAAAGAAAGAGGGAAAGATGGGAAGTTTTACTCCTAGGACTCAATATCATCTTCACTCTTACTAGACTTCCAATCTTCTAGATGGCATTGGGAAAGTCCTAACTTCCCTTGAATCTCATAAATATCATGATGAAGATGGTCAAGGAGATTCAACTTCTTCATGATCAAGGAAAAAATTTCATCAATATTGGAGGAGGTAAGAGGATTAAAAACTTATGGTGCTTGTTCTTCTTCTTATCTTGGTTGGCTAGACTCACCAACTACTATTCTAGGCCTTTTCTTCTTCTTTGCTGAATTCCTTTTTCACCAAAGACATATTCAAACTCATCACCCTTTTCTTTTATTCCCTTGGCATTGACCATGCATTGAGTATCAATATAGGTCATTTTGATTCGATTTTTTAGTAGGGCTTTATTTTGTTTGGCGAGAGCACCAAAATGCTTTGCAATTTTGATGATGTGGGAGGAAATAAGAATGGCACCTTTCTTGGCAGATTAGAGATGAAGAAAGTGATCAATTAGGAAATAGGTGGTTTGGATGCCCCTTCCTTTGATGAGCCTATGGAGAAAGAACAAATCTTTTTGAGAGACTTTCTCATTTCCATCACCCTTTTGTATTGATGTAGAGGATAATAATTCTATGTAAAACCCAATGAGAAATAAGTTTTATGTGTTTCATTGATGAGGTTTTGGGGTCAAATTTTATTTCAAGTGAAATTTCGGCCCAAAAAGTTTGCATATTCATTTCAGAGTCGTGGATATGGTAGGGACCCTCAATTTGGAAACCAAAGATGATGGTTAGGTCATTGAGAAGGAGTTCATACTTTTGTCCAAAGAAACAAAAATCAAAGGCATAATGACCTCTAGTTGGATGTAATTATTTGTAAATATGAAGTGTTGCAAGGAATTCTTTTGTTAGTTCCTTAAAGCCATCTTCCTCAACATAAATGATTTTTTCCCATTAGAGGTTGTTGATATAGGCTTTGATGCTATCTTAAATTCCTAATTTTTGAAAAGTCAATTCAATAGGAATTTTGGTAGGGATTATTGTTTTCTCTTGAAGTTTAAGATAGTTTTCTTACTCTTTTTGGGTAACTCCTCTTATGAGTTTAAGAGGAGAGGATTATTAAGAAGTTTGAACCTTTTTTTCTTTACTTGAATCCTTTCTTGATGCCATTATGAGAGAGAGTAAGAGAAAATAGAGGGATGTAGATGATGATAATATGAAATACAATTCTAAGTTGGAAAAGAATTTAGTGTTGAAATAGAAGTTGGTTTAGGAATTATAAATAGTTTAGGAATCAACTATGGGTATTTGTAGGATGAAAAAAGAGTGAAAAACTAACTAAAAAATGATAAGAATTTAATTTAATATAAATCTACCTGTTATAGCAATGGCTATATTTTTTCTATCAGCCCTCTGAGTCATGATTGTAATTCACAAGTAGTGACCATGATTGATCAATTGTGTTTGCTATTTGTAAATCACTAGCGAGACTTCAGTGAACTATCGCAATGGTTGGCTTTTCAAATATCGTGATTGCGAATAAGGATAGTGACTATAATTTAGAGACCATTATAAACTTTGAAGGAAAATCAAGTGAATTCTATACAATACATTTGACACTCATTTGCAAGATCAAAATATATTTAAATAGTTAACTATATGACATAAACATACAAATTTCATGCAAATATGAATTGGTCACCAATCATTCTAAATTATCAATGTGAAATTCAATAAGCATTTAAGTTAATCCATTAATAAGTTTAATCATATTGCCATTTAATTAAGGAAATATTTTCAGTTGGGGATCAAACATGCTTACCAACATTGCTAATGCCAATTGCCTTACCTTTGGCATTATTTGCAATTATGATTCCCTATCAAATCTTTCCTTAGACTTTCATTCCTAATTATGTGTCTTAAGCGTTCACTATCTTCATATTATTGACTCTTCATTCTTAGTGGATTTGATACACCTACAAGTTGTGTTTGCTTTGTACCCAAGCATATTTGGGTCCTTGGGGGTTAGAAATGGAAGGATCCTCAAGCTTTAATTAAGCCTTACTTATATAACAAAATACATTAATATGACCATTTTTCATACAATAATGGCATTCAAGCTTTGACTTAATAGTATTCTTAGACTTAGCCATTTTGTTATGAAATTTTGGTCTCTTCGCAACATTATTAGAAGATTGCATACACGAGCAAATGTTATGTTGTGATTGTGCATGCTTTTAAGCATGTCTTTTTTGATATATGAATGCATGGTTAACTATTTGAGGCTTAGCTCTTGAGTCTTGTGCACCTTTTTTAATCCTTCTAGGATTAGAAGGTTTAGTGTGTGCTCTAGCCTCCTTAAGGATTACGTCAGTACTAGATGTTTAAGGAGTAAAAGCTTTGACAAAAGGAGAAGAGGATGTAGAAGTTAATCAATCATCAAAGCCAAGACCATACCTTACTAAGGGTGATCTTTGAGATACAATTAGTGTATTCAAAGCTTCCTTCCTTTTATGAAATTTAGAAATTGAGGCTCTTAATTCTTCAACCTCTAATTTTAAAGAAACATTTTCTTTATTCAAAGCTTCAAATGAGGGGATTTTTGTGGAAATTTCTTCTAATGAGTCTTTGAGACTAACATTGGATATTTTCAAGCTTAAAATAAGTTTTTCCAATTCTTCAAAATTTCTTTTAAGTTGTGAACATTTTTCTTTATAAAATTTCATTTTAGAAAGATATTTTTGGCATTTCAAGGCCAAAGCTTTCGTAAGTTCATCTCATCATCCACATCATGCAAATTAGCATAATCATCATCATAATAATGAGATGTGGAGCAAACAATACCATCATCATTAGAATGAGAAGTGGAACATACCTCATTTGTAGGTTCCTCCAAGGCCATGAAGCAAAAGTTGGCTACGTCCTTATTCTCCTTTTCACTTAAAGAGTTATCATCCCAAGTAGCCTTTAATCCTTTTTTCTTCTCCTTGGCCCATTTCTTTTTCTTCTTATTCTTCAGACAGTCAAGCTTTAAATGGCGTTGCTTTCCACATTTGAAGCAAGTTACTTCATTCTTCTTTTTCTTCTTATATTTAATGATCTCTTTCATTCTTCTAGTGATTCTTATTAGCTCCTCATCTTCATTATCATTTGAAGAGTCACTTGAATTACTACTATTATTAATTTGATCTTTTTAGGACTTGAGAGCTAATGACTTCTTTTTCTCCTTTTCTTGTTGTTCTTCTTTCTCAATCACTAGAGACATCTCTTCGATGAGAAGTTTACCAATGAGAACATTAGTGGGAACCTTCTCAAGATCCTCATTGGCTTCTTCAATCTTTCTTTGGAAGCATTTTGAGAATCTTGTGATTGACATCAACCAAGTTATATACTTTCCCTAATTTGTTCATGTTTGTGACAATGGCTAGGGACCTATTTGTCATGTTGGTGATGCTTTCGTTGGGCTTCATCTTGGAAAACTCATACTCAATTGTGAGCAATCAAATTTTATTAGCTTTAACTTGCTTGGTTCCTTCGCGGTAGTTCTCTGGAGCTTTCCAAATGCTAAAAGCACTTGAATAATGTTGAATTCTACCACATTCTCCTCTTGAAAGAGAATTAAGGAGAATTGTGGCTCTTTTATTTTTGCTATTAGCTTTTCTTTGAGAATCATCCTATTCCTCTCTAGGAATTAGTTCTTCAACACCATCAATTGTTCTTAATGGAGGCTTCCATTCTTTAATTATGCAATCCTATACATCTATGAGATCATTATCAAGATACACCTCCATTCTATACTTCCAATACATATAATAAGTACCATCAAAGTGTGATTTAAGGTGATGCATCCCTTCATTGGACATTTCATCTTTTCTTATGCAATTAAGCTTGTAGAATAAGACTAAAAGCTCTTATAACACTTGTTTGCCCTTGTGCATCAAGAAGGAGGGCTGAGTTTTTGGGAAATTAAAAATTTAGATGAAAGAGATATGGATAAAAAGATAGACATAAGTAGTTTATAATGGTTCAGATTATAACCAATCCTAGATACACTCCGTAATCCATAATTGGGTATTTCCATTATTTATGGAGTTTTATCAAGTTCACTCCTAATTTAGTGTTTAAGCTTACACCAAACTTTATAAAAGTTTTCCCAAGGCTCACTCTTAAACCTAAGTAAGAGTTTTGAGTAGGCTAACACTAAAACCCAACCAAGTATTTTACAAAGGCTTAAACTAAAATCTAAACATGATTTTTCTAAGGCTTACTCCCCAACTTAGTGTTTCAATGGCCAACACTTAAGTAACTAACATAAAATGTGTATTACAAAGGTTTTAGGTTTGAGAAATAAAATTGCAAGAGTTTGGACACTAGATTAACTATTCTCTTTTTATCTAAGGCATTTTAAGGGGGTGTTTATAGCTTACATCATCCAAAGAGCAGTTATAAATAAGTATAAAGGATAAAAATTCAATTTTAAAGTGGCTTGTAAAAAGTTATCTATCAAAGGCCAAATCATGATCGTGATATGCAGATTCCAATGGCTAGTGCCACGTGGCATTTGATCATTGAATGCTTGACTATTCATTAGAGATGTTCTCTTTTAGATGCAAATATCACAGTCATGACATCTAAATCATGGTCAAGAATCTTGTTTTGTGTCCAATATTGCTGTCACAATCAAGGTCGCAAACCCTTCTGTCCTTTTTCCTTTATTTGCCTTAAATTAATTGCAGTCGCGATATAGCTATCATGGTCATGAAATACTGATGGCAGGCATGATTTGGTTGTTTAGGTGTGATTTGTAAGTCAAATTTCTACACTTATGGAATTTTTGACTTCTTGAATATTTAACCTTTTTTAAGTGTATTTCCTATAAAATTAAAATTAATTGCAAACATTAGATTGTTTCAATTTAATTGATAAGAACAAAATAAAGATTGACCAAGTTGTGAACTAACTTAGGTGAACAGATATAAGACTCAAAAATTGAAGCAGTGTCACCATTGAAAGGATTAAGGATCCCCATTTTCTCTATTTTTGATATCCTATCTACTACAATATGGCCTAGTCCAAGATACCAAATTTGTTTTGAACTAGGAGTTATTCTGATAATGGCATTTATGTTACTTATGCTTGGAGTTGTATTATTATTACCATTATCTAAATAATAAATTTGTTTTGAACTAGTAGTTATTTTTATCATGGCATTTATATTACTTATACTTAGAGTTGTATTATTATTACCATTATCTAAATAATAAAAACCATCAAGTATATAACCCATACCAATATTTCTATTACAATAATAGATAATACAAACATCTTTCTTAAACAAGAGTTCATAACCCATACTAGTCATACTAGTTACAAAAATGATGTTCTTATAGGCATTAGGAATGTACAAAACATCTTTTAATAATAATACATAGTCAAAAAGATCAATGGAAGTCGATCCAATAGCTTTGGCTGTAACATTTTCCCCATTTTTGAGCTTTAAGATCATTTCCCTTTCTTTAAGCTTTTACTACTTATCATTTCTTACATAGAAGTACAAATATGAGAACTTAGACCACTATCAAGTATCCAAGCCTCTGATGAACCATATAAAATATTAGAAATTGAACAATTAAAAGACATACCTTTTGAAGGCTTGCCCAACCCTTTGTTTTTTTATTTCCCTTTAAGGATTCCAAATTCTTTGGGCAATTTCTTCTCTAATGTCCACTCTGGTCGTAATGGAAACACTTTCCACTACCATCTAAAGCTGCCTTTGTAGATTTGTCTTTACTTACCCCACCACTTGGCTTAAATTTGAAGTCTTTCTTTTTGGTTTTGTTCTTAGTAGTCTTACTACTAGAAGAAGTAACTAGAACAAACTTCTTACTGTTACCTTTTATGAAATTTTGTGCAGTCATAAGACTATTATGTAATTCAATAAGAGTAGATTTCATCTTATTTAAATAATAGTTCATGATGAAATTAGAGAAGGAATCAGGTAGGGATTGAAGGATCAAATCCATTTAAAGGTTGGAATCCATAGAGAAATCTAAATTCTCCAATTGCTCAATTAGCCTAATCATCTTATAAATATATCGCCCAACCTTCTCTTACTCTTATATCTTGATTTGGAATAACTATTTCGATATCTCATATCTAGCATTTCTGCTTTCTTCTCTATATAGCTCATATAAATGGATAAGAATGTCCCTACCCTTAACATAATTTTCATATTGCTTATGCAACTCACTTCACATAGCAGCCAATATGATACATTTTACTGAAATATAATATTCTTATCACCACTTTAAGGTAGCATATTCCTCAGTAGAGGCCCTTTTAAGTAAGGGTCCAGGAACATCAAAATCAAGTACATAAGCAAGGACTAATTTAAGGTTATGAGACCAGTCCACAAAGTTAGGTCCCGTGAATTTGTTATCAAAAAGTGTGCTTGTGATGGGACATTATTTGCTCATTTTAATAGAATAGTATAGAAAATAAAAAGATTATTAGTGTTATGTAAAAAGTAACTTCCATAATGATTTGGTCTTTAATCATAATGGCACTCCCACTAACTTTACGATTCCTACACTTCCAAATAGGAAACAAAAATCCTATTGAGGTAGATTTCTAGTGGGTGATTGAATTCTTATAAGATTATCAAATACTCTCAGATACACATTGTCTTTATTAAGAATTCGATATCTAATAAATGAAAAACACTTGTTCATCATAACTCTTTATGAGGTTCAATCAATCCAGTTCCTAATGCTTTCGACCTCATATACACATTGTCATTATTAGTCATACACATTAGTTAAGTGAAACCCATTGGGCCAACAAGCATAGAGAATTCAACATTGTAAGGCTCAGGTACCCTTTGCCATTATTGCCAAGCTATGTATCTCATTCTTGCAACATCATATGCTATCTAATAACTTCAAAGAAATTATTATTCTAATGGAGAACCATGACTTAATATTTCATTTGGAAGATTTTTGGGCTTTAAGTTTCTATCTCACTTTGCGCATTATTCTTATTAGCATACATCACATGTATAATATATATCGTATATATATCACTAAATGAATAATGTAAATATAGGTTTAATCATGGACTAATTATGGGCTCAATTCCTAGCCATAAGGAAAGAGTTAGAATTTAGGTTTATCAAATTACAAATGTGAGATTACAACACTTAAATCTTCATACTCCTATTAAGCATCTTGATGGGTTGAATCTCTTCTTATTCTTGCATCTCTATATCACCACATGTACATTTGTATCCTTGGCATACAGAGATGAGAATTACAACAACAAAAGAGCTCACATGGCTCAATGAATTTAATTAAAACCTAAATAAGTAATTAACATATAATTACATTTCCATAAAAGAAAAGATACATTATGATTTCCTAGTCTATGATAAACCATTTATGCCTCTCAAACAAACAACAAACATAAATACAACATTTGCAATTATTGACATATTGTTAAGTTTTAGAACATTTCCAAAACCACTTTAAATATCATATACTTAGGATTTTTATAACCTAAAATAATATTTAAAGTCATAAAATTTGTTTGATTGAAATTGTAGTCCAAAAAAATTTTGAAAATAAAAAATTAGGAAAAAGAACCAATGGAAATCACGGCCTATTTCATGGCAGCAATGCTGGACGTGATCCTATCATGGTCGTGACACGTATTTAGTAGCTGCGACGTAGCTGTAACAAGAGTTAATGCTAAAGTTAGATCTAAGTAAGTCATAACACATTTTAGGGCATAACTCAAGTATCACGGTCGCAATAAGTATTTTGCTGGTGCTACTGCTAAGTTGTGATTGTGAACATAGTTTAGTGGGCACAAAATGGATGTTGCAGTCATGATTCTTAGAATTGTCAACATAATACTTATGTCAAAACATTTCTAACTCAATTTCAATCAACACAAAATCACCCATAGCAACATATACAAAGGTTTTACATTGAAATTAGGTAGCTTTGATACCATTTGAAGGTATATTAGGTACAAATTAAGTGAAAGCAATATGGTGGTTGAAATTTCAAATATTTTAAAATTTCACTTTCATCTAAATGGGCCCAATAATCATTCAAGAAATCATCTAATTAATGTGCAAAACACATATGAATGAAAGAAGAGCAAGTGGTAATCAAATTATCTCTTGAAGCCTAACAATGTTGATTCTTCTTTCTTTTCCAAAAGTTTCCCAATTGTTGAGCCGTTGAATCATCTGCACCAAGCTCCTCTTCCAAGGTTCACTTTGATTTGTTCAGATGTTCTTGATTCCCTCTCTTGGTAGCCCAATTGGATTCAAGATCTTCTTAGATAAACCTTTGGTGATTTGATTTCTTTTTGATGTTATGAATAGATCTTTTCAATTTAAGAAACTTTTGTTCTTTCACAAATAATAGAGAACAAAAAATTTGAAGAACACTTACTTTCTTTTTCTCTCAAGACTTAGTTGCTAAGTTTTCTCAAAATAGAAAAGATGAACATCAAACCCCTTAAGCAAAATAAACAACATGCTGCTCCTTTTATAACCCATAACCCTTTGTTATTTATTTGGGAACATTATAGATATTTAAGGTGCTTGTTTTACTTTAATCTTAAATTGAAAAGACCAACTTACTCTTTATAGTTTATGGTAACTTCCATTAAGCCTTAAATAGTTAAAAAACTATTATGATCTTGGTAGACTTTCTCTAAACCCCAAACTTATCATATGGGCTTTAGGGTTATAGAAATTATCTAACCCCTAAACTCCCTCTCTCCATTTCTCAAATGGGCTTGAATTATTTAGGATTTTGTCCAAAGCTTAAAATTAATTCTTTTAACTCATCTGTAGTTTTAATTAATTTAATACCTTTCATTTATATCATATATAACTTAGGATTTAATTTATAATAAGTAGTTTTGGATTTAAACTTCAAGATATGCTAGGGTCTTTGTAAATTTAATTACAAGTTCAATCCTTTTACCATGAATCATTTAATTAGACACTTTAATTAATTATTATGGTAAACCTTATATTCTCTAAAGGTGAATACTTTTGGGTGTGTGACTTTCTATGTTCATGTCTAATTAGCAATGGGATTGAGAAAATATTTTTCTCTACTAATGTGAAATTCTTATTTCACTCTTAGTCCCATAAGTCATGAGTAAGGCCTAGCATAACATATCATGACTACCTAATTAGAATGAATGTAAATGTTTAATTACTTATTCATTTCATGGACCATTAATTATAATTAATGTACACTAAAATCCCTTCATTACAAAGTCCTAATCTTAGCTAGGGTTATGGATTTGTCAAACCCTAATATGCTTTGATCATATGTTTATATCTTGATTCCAATTCTTGATAAAATTGATTCCTACTAAAAACCCTTTTTATTGAATCTTTACTGCTTGGCCAAGGATTTGATTATCAAGAATAACTAGATAGCATATGATTTTTTCCTTATTTATTCAAGTTAATGAATTCTCTCTTAGCGATCACTTACCTTCATACATAACTAGTTAGAATGATCATATACCATATACCTTTACTTAAATAGCATTAGTATTTAGTAGTAATAAATTCTAACTACCAACGAATGAGATACAATGTCCCTCAAGTCAAAGGACTATATTGTGAACCTTAAATTTTGGACCCTCCAATATGCATTTGAATCTTAGAAGTATTTAGACTCGGTAAACAAACCTCTAGAAGCTGAAAACTATGAAAATGGTAACCAAAACAAACCTTTTTGACATTTGAACCTTTAAATCATCTAGGACTAGGTAATGAATACAATGCAATTGAAATTGTAAAAAATAGATGAGAAACAAGCAAGAACAGGTAAAAATGGGTGATATAAGCAAAATAAGGTAGGCTGCTACACAAAGCAGTGCGGTTGCCACAGAGACTTCTGCGATGCTGCAAAGACCTATGCGATAGCTGCATAGGCTTCTGCTATAATGCCACAGAAGCTATCGCAGAGACCTGTGTGGCAATTCATGCGATTTTCCCTATTTTTGCACTATCCCGCATCGAAAGTTTATGCATTATGTGCTCCAGCCTTCCCTCTATATATAGAGGACCACTCCACACTTTAAGAGACCAACTTTCAAAGTTTGAAAAGCAATAGCTTCAAGCAAACTACTTTGCATTTGCTCTTTGAATGGTAAAGCAAGTTGAGGGGTTTCTCCTTAATTCCTACTCAACTAGTTAAAGGCTTTCTTCCCGCTTGTTCGAGGCAAGTCTATTGCCCAAGGCTCATGTTAGGAGGTTTCTTCTTGATTCCTACCTGACTAGTTACAGGCTTTTTGCCTGCTTATTCAAGGCAAGTCTATTGCCCAAGGCTTGTGTCCACTGTCAGAGGCTAACTGCCATCTACCATCTAAGGTGAGCTACCACACCCTCCAAGGCTAGCTGCTGCTCACCATTCGAAGCCAACTACTGCCTGCTGTCTAAGGCCAGTCATTACCCATCGTTTGAGGTAAGTTCCTTTTCTTTTAATTTTCTTTCATCTAAATTTCCTTGCCTCTTTTAGTTAGTTATTTAAATTTGTCACATCCCAAATTTCTTAGTTATGATGGTTCTAAAACATGGGAAGACATAAGGTCACCCACGCCCATAGAACCCACTCATACATATACAAACATAGCTTAGGATTGTACCAAAACCTCATGCATTAACTTAATTATCCAATAATAATGAAAACTTTAACCAGTGGAAGAATAGTTTAAAATACTTTAAATACAATCCATAAGAAAATAATATTTAAGACCCTAATTAAATCTTCAAATGAATAAAGTCTTAAAAAGAAACTCCTAAAACAAAAACTCTTGGAGCATCTAAAAGTGACTCTTCATATCATAAACTAAAATAAACTTGGATAAGGAAATTTCCCAGGCAGAGAAGATTACTTGAGCTATCACCTTGCCTCCTCATAATGCTCACTTGTGGAACCACACAAAGAAAAAGGATGAGATAGATGATCTTAATGAGTAAACAATATAACTTATACAATAACACATATCCCTTAGAAAGGGCTCATAGCTTATAACTTATGTATCATGATTTGTAATTCATGACTCATAGTTTGCAATTTAATAAGGTTCACAGAAATCACACTTATTACTTGTGTCTGAAGACTCTACTCAATTCACTCGCATACACTGGTGAGTGAAGACCCTGCTCAATTCACTCAAGGGAGAGGCGACATTATACCAAATTCCAACTCCCAACTTGTAACTTGTAAAGAGTCATGAAATTGATTAGGCTCCACGGCTAGAACTACCCCTTATAGCTGAGGTGGATACTATGCCCCTATCCATTGAGTTAAGACCATGTGCGTAGGTTCTGATGATTACTCGCATCGACATGAGGATTTCTGCATAAAGGGTTAAAGGTACCATAGCTAGAGCTAATGGTATTCACTTATAATAATAGCACTTAAGAAACCAATAACATATAGCATATTAGTAATAGCAATTTAATTTATTGAACAAAAAAAATAAGATAAGAGTGTGATTTCAGAAAGAAAGTAAGGTAAAGCAATATTTACAAAGGATCTTTTCATATCATTGAGTAACAATAATGGCTTTGGACCAATTGTCCCATGGCAACCCAAGCTTAATAAAGAAATCATATAGTTATAATTGAAAGTAGAAAAAAAAAAAGACTTGCGTTTTAAACATCTCAAAGGTTCCCATAACAATATCAATTGTACTTGTCACATGAATATAATGTTTACTCATCTTGTGGTTCCTTTGCTCCTATTACTTATAGCCCTTAACTTCTAATAGTCCTTAAGCTCTATTATTCATTCCAATTAAATACTTAGTATTTGATTAACATAATGCTATCCTATTCCATAACTACTCCATGCACATGTAACATTCACATACACTTAGAGTTGTACTTTGAAGTGCACTCATCACTTGCACATAACATGTTGACTTTTACAATCTTGCATACTTTGCCATTATAGGCCCATATGAAAACACATAATAACTCATATTAAGAATTTTCTTAAGTCAAATGCAACATATCATGATTTTAATATCAATTAAATTTAACATTCAACTTAACATACTTATCACCTTTAAATTATCAAGTAGCCTTTCAAATATCATACCTATCTTTTATGACCAATTCATACAATCAATCTCGTCATCCATTTAAGATCATTAACTCATTATTAACTCATCATAAAACTTATTTCCCATATCAATTAATCACATAAACATATTAATCATATCATAGAAATAGGGTTAGGAAACCCTAGGACCTTATTGTCTCTAGACTTGTCTAGAGTTATTCCTTCAACCAATATGCCATTTAATCATTTATCATTCATATATACATGTCAATAATTATTAAAATACATTACATAAAAATTATAAACATTGGGATTGAATTCCCAATATAGGCTGAATTGCTCAATCAAGAACAAACATGATTTTTTTTTCTCACTTTTTATACTTTTCGTTTATTATAGTAATATGTAAAAATATGGTTTGCACAAAGATTTTTCATGCAAATATAACAAAAATCATTTTAGAATATTAAACCACAGGAAACAACACCCATTGGTATAACATATGCATGAAAATTTCAATTTTAGATTTTAGGATGAAAAACCATGAGTTTTCTTGTTTTGGTCATTACAGTAATATGTAAACACGTGATTTGAACCATTATTTTTCATTCAATCATAACAAAAATCAGTTTAGAATACCAATACACACTAATCAATTAGCCATAGACAATCCTCACGCATGAAAATTCTAAGTTTAGAGTTTAGAGTGAAAATCATGAGTTTTATAAACTTTTTGTGCTTTCCGTTCATTATAGTAATATGTAAACATATTATTTAAATCATTATTTTCCATCTAGCCATAGAATTCCATCATATGCAAATCAGTAGCCATACCAATATAAAATCATGAAATTTTCTAACTTTTAAGTTATAGGACGAAAACCATGAATTTCCTTATTGTCCAAAATTTTTCGGTCATTATAGTAATATGCAGAAATATGATTTAATTTGATATTTTTTATCTAAACACATCAAAAATCCATTTATAAGACAACCATATTAAAATTTTCCCCCTGATGAGTTTATGCATGAAAATTTTAAATTTTGAGTTGTAGGATTCACCTTTGAAGGATTCGCGTAGAAAGGTTGGTGTTTTCGGTAGAAAAATCAATTTCTCTCTCAAAAATTCACCTAGGCCAAATTTAATCAATAGAAATCAATAAATACTTAGTTCAAAATAATTTTCTCATAATTAGTTTCATAAAAATCAAATAGCAAATTGAAAGAAAAGGAAAAACTTACGAAATGGGTGTGAAATCGTAAGGTTTGAAGGCACCTTGTGAATTTCGGTTGAGAGAATATTTTTGAGAGAATTTTCTGCTGGAAATATGAGAGAAAATAGAATGGTGGCTGTCTAAACTAGGGCTGGCTGAATTTTTATTAAATATTAGGGTTTGGGTGCAATTTCCAAGATTACCCTTAATTAGCTAGGTTATGAGTATTTTGGTGTAGTGGACTTTTGGGGATTTAGGCTTTTTATTTAATTTATGAGCTGATTATAATTAATTAAAAATAAAATATTTTTCTTATTATTTTCATTAAACTTTCCCCAAAAATATTTATTTAAAAATATTTTAAAAATGCACATAAAAATTATTTTATATTTAAAAATCACTTTTTGAATGAAAATTCATTTTATGTGCAATAAATTGTTTTATGCTCATGCACTTCATCTAAATCACTTATTTCACCATAATAATTCATATTATACATATTAGAGCTAATCTAAGATGCCACATACTCATCAATCACATAACTCATAAATTTCATGAAAGCACTTACTTAGACATAATAGGTCTAAATTCAAGAAATTGGTCATGAAAACTCCTAAGGTGGGTTGTGGGTTGTTACAAAATTGATTCATCTAGGTTGCTAGCTAATCAACTTAGTAGTCAATTAAGTTAATTAATTAACTCAACCCAATGAAAACATGATAAAGTGGATAGGCTAAGCTAACCCCTTCGCAAGAAGGGAGAACTGCATGGGTTCTGATTTCTATTCAAAGGGATACACAGGCATGCTTAGTTCAAGCATCAAATCCAATTAAAACTAACCAAATTTGCCCCCTATAACCTTCTTCACTTACTTTTATTTTGCTTTCTTTTACTTTGTTATTAGGCATAGTTTGGAAAATGTGTGACTTTCCTAGAACCCATAAGGGCTAGAGGAGGTATCCCCTAAGTTTGGGATTTCATTGTAATATTAACTCTCTTTTATTTCGAATTCTAATTGTGTATAAACTTTGTGGATTGAATGATCATGCATATTATAAACTATTCATGCATTTTAAATTGTTCATAAAGTATATTTTAAGGTAGTTTTATATTACTTGGCCAAACTTATTTTTGTTAAATTAAACTGAAAACCTAGTCCCCGAATCCTTTTTGATTTCAAGGCTAGTGATCTTTTTCCTTTGGGTAATAATTAGAGTCAAATGGGTTTTTCCTTATATTTTCCTAAATAAAAAAAAAATTATGATGATGACTCTAAGAAACAATTTTCAAATCTATCAAAGATGTGCACAAGGGCTTTCTCATGAGTTCTTTCCCAAATGAGCATTTCAATTCCCTTTAAGGGATAGGACTAGTGCTCGGGCAAGGCCGCATAGTTGGCAACTCCACTGGAGACTAACTTTCTTTTAATAAAAGAAAAAATAAGTGGACTACTAATTGGTTTAAAAAAAGTTTGGCCTTTTAATATGATTATGACTTTGCATGCATCACTTGTATAGGCTCTTTGCCATTCATCCTAGTTTTAAGAAAAAAATGGATAATGAGTAGCATCGAGTGGGTAACCCTCTTTGGTTCTATTCATTGATAGTGCAATCATCCACCCCCTGATGAATTATTTGATCCTTTCAAAGGTTTAACGAGTATGCATGTATTGTTGGACCCACGGAAGGCTCCTTAACTCATATGTGGTTAGGTATATTGCTACTCTAGTGTGATGGGTACCCAAACTGAGCCACTCTTACCCTTTCATATAATGAACTTAGATCCTAGCCTTAAGTTATATATACCATAATTAAAACCTTGCATCTTTGCATTCTTTTGAAATGTTTTTCTCATGCATATCATGTATTCATATTGTATAATAAAACATACATTCATCTTAAGTCTAGGTCGAACCTTAAATTGAAGAAGGGTTAAACATTCTTACCTTTATCAACTTATCCAGTAACCCTTAAACCATTACCCTAAACCTTTGACCTAAAACACCATTATCCCTTTACTTTAACCCTTAACCCAAGCACTTTCACTCCTAAACCTTAAACAAGCTCACTTCTATCCTAAGCACCTTCGCGCCCACAAGCCTAAAACCATCACCCTAGCTTTTATCCTAAACACCATCACCTTAACCACATACCTCAAACACCTCACCCTAGCCTTACCCTAAACACCAAACACTTAAACCTCACACCTTAAATGTAAACCTAAACCACCTTCAACCTTTAGACCTTAATCTATAAACCAACAACCGTAAAACCCATATCCAACCCTAAAAACCCTGCTACCTAACCATAAGCCTAACCTACAGCCTCCATCCTTTTCTAAAAAAAAAAAAAAAACTAGACACATTAGGTTCTCCATGCCATAACCATCATCTTGATCCTACCCCTTATTCAAAATCAAACCCACTATCCTTAAGCCTAACACCTGTGTCCCATCACCCTTCAAAACTAGCTTGCTACCGTTAAGCCCAACAACTTTTGCCCAACATACTACCTTAAACCCAATACCTTTGATAATATTTGCCCCATCTTACCTTAAGCCTAAAAAATGGTTGGCCTATGACACAGTAGGGAAGCCTTTTATCTTAGGATCTACATGCCTATACCTTCATTACATTTTCTATTCTATGCCTATCATTTACATTGTTGCTTTGGTTTGGAGGTACCAATGGCCAACTCACTTGACATGGCTTCCTTGACCACACTAGTGACTAGACTCCTTAAGAAGTAAGAAGAGCATCTCCAAGCTATCCTAGTTACTCAACAAGCCCCATTCAAGAAATAAAGGCAATTCATCATTGAGGCAGTTTGGGTTATGATTAACTAGGCTAGCCTTAACCATCCTAACCCAAACCTTATCTTGAACTAAAGTAATCCTAGCCCAAATTTGTGCCAAACCAACCTATATCTAAGCTAGTGTAGGGAAGTTTTCTCTTATCCAGACACTAGATTACTCATGGAGAAACTTGAAGCCATGGAAAGAACTATCAAATCCCTAAAGCACCATTATGATTTAATTAATATGGATAGTTTAAGCTTATTCCTTGATGCCAAGCTTCGTCCTAAATTTAAAATGCTTGAACTGGAAAGATTTGATGGAACCATTTGCCCTAAGACTCATATAAAGATATACGTGGGGGGTAATGAAACCTTTAGGAGTTAGCGATGAGCTTCTTGCTCAACTATTCCAACAATCACTAACCAGTGTTGCCAGGAGATGGTTTCTTTCATTAGACAAGAGCCAAAAAAGGACATAGGATGATATTTGTCGTGCCTTTATCAAGCAGTATCATTATAATGGTGAAATTGATGTCACTAGGTATGACTTGGAAACTACCAAGCAGCTTCCAAAGGAGTCTTTCTCCATGTTCCTTATAAGGTGGAGGCCTAAAGTTGCTCAAATGGTAACTAAACCAACAGATTAAGAACAATTGGACATCCTTGTCAAAAACCTATTTTTAACCTACCGAGTCCACTTGTTAACCCAATACCTACCCGCTTTCAAGGCTTTGATTGCAATTGCATCAAACATTGAAGATTGCATCTAAAGTGCATCATTTCAACCTGAATTCCTCACCACCAACCAAAATAGTGATGAAGAACCCAAATCCAATTCAAACCCACCTTACCTCAGCCTCAAGTGGCATGACATTGAAGAGTTCAAGTTTAGGTAATCTAACCTATCTAAGATTAAAATCCAAGTCTAAGTTTGAGTTTGAGTCCAAATCTTAAAGTTTGAGTCTAAATTGAAGTATAAGTTTGTCATCTTATTTTCCTTTTTGTGTATTTTTCATCAATCATATCAATCCTTTTTTATCATATTGTAAAAAAATTTTCCATTGTAATAAAATATCCACATCTTTACTTGTCTTTCTTGTTTTAAACATAGATGAGCTTTGAAAAGAGAGAGAGAGAAAGAAAGAGAGAGAGAGAGAGAGAATGAAAGAAAAAAAAAAAAAGAAGAGAGGGAGAAAGAGAAAAAGAGAAAAAAATAGTTAATTAAATCCACCACAGCTAGCATATGTTGGAATTAAGGTACAATCAATAATTGCTTTGCCAGCTCCTAATCAAAGAAGGTCAAGAAATAGACCTTTCATTAAATAGTTGAAGCACAAAATCGAACGATACACCTCTTAGATCCAAAATTCAAAGGTTAAAGCCCCTTAAAGTGAAGAAAAGCAGCAAATCATGGTGGAATGTTTTCTCCCAAATTTTATTAATCTAAGCTCGCTAAGTCGAAAACCTGAAAGGGCAGCTTTGGCAAAATTTAGAGATAAAAGAGAGAGAGAGAGAGAGAGAGAGAAAGCTCATCCCAATCATCTTCCTTTATGTCCAAATTTGTTTTTAATCAATTTGTCTCATCTTATGTATTCCAAAATTATCCTTCCTCATTAGAGGCTCATTCTATAAAGTGATATTGTCTTTTATCCCCTTATCTCATAGTAGGAGCATATCCTTCTAGGTCATCATCATCTTTTATCAATCCATCTTATCGCGTAGCTCAAAGAGCTTAGGCACAACCTCTCACATTGCTAGTCTATCATGTTACTATCTTATATTGGGAGCATGATCCCCAAAGTTGTCTCTTCTCATTAGTCCTTTAGCCACTCTTTAGGGCACTTCCATCTAGTTTGTCATCTACATTCAAGCCAATAGAGTGTCACCCTAAATGTCTGTTTCATCTTAAAATGATAAGATTAGTTTGGCTTGTTCTTTTTTTTTTATGAATGATGCTATAAATAGCAACGTCATACAACCTCCCTAATCCTTTTTAGAATTTCCAACACACCATTGAATAATTCCCAAACTTCAAAATGTACCATCCTATCCTTTCAAGCTTAAGTCTCATACCATCTTTTCTTTAGTAAAGTCTCATCATCTTTTAAGGGTCAAGCCCATGGGCAAAACCAGAGATCCTAAGTCTCTCAAGACTCATCATCCTTAAAGCCAGCTTTCTCTAGCACAACCAAGATCAAGTCATGTCTTACAAAGCTTAAGAAGGGCTCGCTCAAGTCATTCCATGTCTCATTGAAAAAAATCTCATCATCCTTAAAAAGACCAAGCCTCCTTGGCAAATTAGATCAACCATAAAGTCCAATTGAGTTAAGGCCTGCCAACCGTATGATGGGCAAGAAAATCTAATGCAACCATAATAAAGGGAAAAGCCCTTACTCATGAGCCTGCAGTATCCTTATAACCAAAAACCTATAACACCATACTTGAGATAAAGCTAACCATCTTATAAAGAGGTCCAAAGCATCCTTGTCAAAAAGCTCAAGTTGATAAAGCCTTTTAACTAAAGCCTTCAAGCCTTCACCCTGAAACCCAAGCCCAAAAGCCTTAATCATGATGCTCAAACTAAGAAGCCTTTAAACCTTTACCATGAAACCTAAACCAAAAAGCCTTCACTATGAAGCCCACTCCCAAAAAGCCTTCATTAGCCCATAATCTCTTTCAAGGCCAAATCTGATCGAGCCTTCCCAAGCTAGTTTCCTAGCCTTACCTTTCCTCTAAGCCAAACCTAATCGAGTTTAAGGCAAAACTTGATCGAGTCTTCCAAATAAACTCCCTAAGGGCCAAAACCTAATTGAGCCTAAGGTAAAACTTGACCAAGCCTTCCAAGTGAACTCCTAAAAGGTCGTAACCTAACCAAGCTGAAGTGCCAGACTTGACTAAGCCTTCCAAGTGAACTTCTCTGAGGACAAGCCCTACAAACTGACCTTCCCTAAACCTTCCAACCTAATCATCTCCAAAGATCTAAGCCTTTTGATCAAGTTCCCCAATCCAGCCTCAAACTAAATCTTCTCCAAAATCAAACTCGTCTAAGTCTTTTAAACTAACTAGCTCAACCTTTTCCAAGACCACACTTTACTTAACCTCCCAAAATGAATTTTTTTCTAAGCCAAATTGATAGCCATTGACCAACTAGCTTTATACATGATATGCCCATTTTAACCTTTGAGTTAGCCAATCAACCAAAAGCTAAATGACCAAACCACTTTCCATTGTTAGGGCACCTCCTTCCAAATATTCACCTTTTTGAAATAGGGGCATCATTCTCTCAAAGATAACACTTTTATATTAGGCTAACCCTTCGTAGGTTCAAGGTATTTGATCACTACATAATTATCTAGCATTTTTGCATTAAATAAGCTCATGAATCAAGACAGATCATCAAAATCTTAAAGTAAGATAGATCATCAACCTAATCTATCTGAATCAATCTCTTTTCAAAAATCAATTTTAGGATCATTGTTTTTACTATTCCTACTAAAAAGGACAATTATCTTTACCATTCCTACTAGATAGCATAGCTATCTTCACCATTCCAACCAGACAGGATGGTCATCTTTTGATCCTACCATATAGGACCATCACTTTTCATTCCTACTAGAAAGGATAATTACTTTTACTATTCCTACCGGATAGGACAATTATCTTTACCATTCCTACTAGATAGGTGTGAGGCCTCGCCCGAGCACCGGTCCGATCCACCGAGGGATTGAAATGCTCTTCGGGAGAAACTCCACGATTGGAACTCGCTGTGAGTTCAAAAAATTGATTTTTGTAATTTGACAGTTGAAAAGTGAGTCACCACTTTAATTTATTTATTTTAATTGGGAAAATTAAAGGAAACCCAACATGATTGACTCCAAAATTTAATTTATCCCAATGGAAAATGCACCAATCCGTGAGTGACCAAGGAGGGCTCGAGGATCAAGTTTTGGTAATTACACAAGTAAGAAAAATATGATTTTTCTTTAGTTTGGCTAAAAATGCAAAATAACTCTTTTAAAAAATGAATTTTTGTGTATGAATGAATAGAAATATAATGATGAATGAAGCAAATATATATATGATGTGATGGAATGACAATAATAAATAAATAGGCAAAATAAATCCTACTTAATTATTACAGTATCCAAACAAATGAAATAAAGAGGATCTTTTCTCTAGCCTTTATGGGCACTAGGAAAAACACACATTCCCCCAAATAAACTAAAATAAAATCATAAACAAAAGATTAATACAAATAAATTAAAGTAAAAAGGAAAACAATATTGATAAAAAGATTTTGGAGTTGATGCCCTTCAGAATGGCAGCCTGCGTATCTTATCGAATAGGAATCAAACCCCATGCAGTTCTCCCTTCTTGTGAAGGAGGGGTTTTAAAAAGGTGTTGGTTTGCTTATTAACTTAATTATGATTCTTAAATTAATAAGTTTTAGATCTTTTCAGTTTTAGACCTAAAGAGAATTCTAGATCTGAATTTAGAATTCTTAAAATAGGAAATGGATTATACCTTTGGTTTTCTTGGCTTTCGAATGAATGGAACTAGTTTGGCTCCGGATCTCAACTCCACCTTGAATTCAAAGGAAGCTTGGAATATGGATCTAGAAGCAACAAGTATGTGAGTATACGAAAGAAAATATGCTTTGAAATGTATCACAACTGCTTTGAAATCTCTCAAATTTCTTTAGAATGCCTTGGAAGTCATCCCAAATGAGATTGGAGGAGGCTCTATTTATAGAGCTGCTAGAGGGGGGTTCGGCGTACGGATGGCGGCGCGTGGGAGGCGCCGGCGGCATGGATGGCACGGCCGACGCGCCGGCCGTTCGGGCGTGCCGCCTGACCGCCGGCCTTAACTTGGTGCCGTGCACGGTGGCACAGCAGGAACACTGGCAGCACAAAATGCGTGCTGCCTAGGCAAATGTGCCTCTCAGACGACAGCGTGCCACTTCATGCAGTTTGACCTGTTTTCGTCCATTTCAGGCCTGTTTCAGTTTCGATTCGAGCTTGGTTTGATCTTATGGGTTCATAACTGAAAGACGGTCGACTAGAGGTGAAAGATTCAGGAAATTTATCTTTTCGATGGGGCGCTGCCCCCTTGACCCCTGCCTGCTAACCAGCTAGCGGGATCACCGTATGCGTAGCACCTTATTCTTAGTAGGTTTCAAGCTACAGCCAAATCATAAAGGTGCAAATTTGAGGGTTCATAGCTGCCCCCTCATCAGAATTGGCTTTAAGCAAAAGGCGATTTTGATGATAGTGAACCCTAGGAAGAGATGCCATGTCAGACTTTGGGCTTGTGCTCTTGCCACATCAGATTTTTGGCTTATATGTTCTTTTGCCATGTCAGATTCTAGGCTGTATCATGTCAGATCCTGGGCTATACCATGCCAAACTCTGGGCTTATGATATATGCTTGTGCTTATCATGCATGAGGACATTTATACTTTGTGCAAACTGAACCTTATGAAGAAGGACAAACATGGTATAAAGATATGAACCTTTTGGGAGAGGGCCCATAGGATAAATGAGGTTTTGTCAATGGCTATTGGTTTGACTTTGGCATTGGATGTGAGAATGGTCATGGTGATCTTCAATTAAGGCTGTATGTCCAGCCTAATTGTTAGAGGTAAAGATGATTTAGTGAATTTTAATCAAGGCTATCTGTTATGCCTAGACTTTGAAAGATTTAGAGATTTGGTCCACCTAGGGAATTCAAATTGGTTTAGCAAGGCCATCTATTTGGCCATACTAATGGGGAGATTATGATCGAAGTTATCTGCTTGACTTTGATGTTTGGGAAGATTGAGATCAAAGCAATCTATCTAGCTTTGGTGGTTGGGAGGATTGAGGTTAAAACTATCTCTTCAGCCTTATTGGTTGGGAAAGTTTGGATCAAAGTTATCTGTTTGGCTTTGATGTTAGGAGGATTGGGATCAAAGCTATCTGTTCGGCTTTGGTGGTTGGAGGATTAAGGTCAAAGCTATCTATTTGGTTTTGTTGGTTAGGAAAGTTAGGATCAAAGCTCCTTGATGTTAGGAGGAATAGGAACAAAGCTAAAAGCTGGGATCAAAGCTATCTATTCGGCTTTGGTGTTAGAAGGATTGGGATCAAAGCTATCTGTTCGGCTTTGGTATTGGGAAAAGCTGAGATCAAAGCTATCTGTTTTAGCTTTGGTGTTAAAAGGATTGGAATCAAAGCTATCTGTTCAGCTTTGGTATTAGATTTAAAGAAGGTTATGTCTCTGAAAGGCGACAGGTGTGGGAATGTCAACATGGGTGGCTCGACTCGATTTGCCCATTGATGATTAGTCCTTGTAGGGAAAGGTCTTGGCTAAAGAGGGAAGGTCTGGTGAAGGAAATCCATTTGAAAGGTTTAATCTAATTTTTCCTTAAAGGAGATCATAAGCTTCACAAATGAAGGCATTTTGGGAGTGGGCTTTATGGTGAAGGCTTTTTTGGGAGTGGGCTTCATGGTGAAGGCTTTTAGATCTAAGCTTCATGGCGAAGGCTTTTTGGGAGTGGGCTTCATGGGGAAGGCTTTTTGGGAGCGGGCTTTATGGTGAAGGCTTTTGGATTTAGGCTTCATGGTGAAGGCTTATAGGATTTGAGCTTCTTGATGAAGGCTTTTAGTTTAGGCTTCTTAATGAAGGCTTTTGGATTTAGGCTTCTTTATGAAGGCTTTTAGGATTTGGGCTTCTTGATGAAGGCTTTTTGGGAGATATGCCTCGACTTCTAGTTTTGCCAAGGAAACTAGATTTAAACATGATAAGCCCTGATAAACTTGGAAATTTTGGTTCTACTTATTTTCAGATTATGCCAAGGAATGGGTGGTATGTGGTATGATTTGTGATGAAGCTTGGGATAGACCAATTTGATTTCATAAAGTTCGAGAATGGTTTAAAGATAGGCTGAAGTTTTTGAAAAGAATCATAGAGGTTGTATGATTTTGCTTTTTGTAGCATGAATCATGGAAAAGAGCAAGTCAAGCTTTTCTTACTGTTTGAGAATGAAGAGACTCTTGGAGTGACACTTAATTGTAAGTTGCACTAGTTAACACAAAGAGCCCTTAGGAATGGCTAAAAGGCTAGTGGAAGGAAACAAATTAGGGATCATGCTTCCAGATGAGAGATAAGGATGTGATAGACTGGAGATATGTATGAGGGATTGTGCCTTAGCTCTTTAAGCTAAGCGACGGGATGGATTGAACACAGATGATGACCTAGGAAGACATGCCCCCTATTATAGGATAAGGGCATAGAAGATTGTATATCCTTAGAGAATAAACCTTTAGTTAGGAAGGATGCAGATTGATTGAAGATGATTTGACAACTTTGGACATAAGGGAAGATGACTTGGATGAGCTTTCTCTCTCTCTCTCTCTTTCTCAGCTCTAACCTTTGCTTAAGCTGCCCTTTTTGGATTTTTAGCTTAGCAAGCTTGCATTTAGGAGAAAATATCCCACCATGGGTTGCTGCTTTGAGGGGCCCTGGCTTTGAATTCTAGATTTGACAAAGGTTGACCCTGTTGAGGTGCATTGTTTGATTACCTAATGTGCAATAGGTAATTCCATTTGATTTGCTCTTTATGCTTCAACTATGTGACCTTCTTTGATTAGGTGTAATTGTTGATGGCACCTTAAATTTTAACATGTGCTAATTGTGGTGGATTTGACTGTTTGTTCATTTCTCTCTTTTGTCCTCTTTTTCTTGTTCTCTTTTTTTTATTTATTTTTTTATGGCTCATCCATGCTAGACTAAACAAGGAAGATGAAAAGAAAATTATGCACATTACTACAAAGAAAACTTTATTGCGAGATGACAAACGAAACCACTATGGTCTACGTGAATAAAGAAAAATAAGATGATAGACTCCAACTCAGATTTGGACTCAGACTTGGACTCAGGTTTAGACTTGGAATTCAATCTCAGACAGGTCAAATTAACTAAACTTGAACTTACTCCATGACATGCCTCCTAGGGCTGAGGTAAGGTAAGGTTGAGTTAGAACTAGATTCCTCATCACTGTTCAGGTTGGTGGTGGGGAATGAAATGATTGACTTTGGATGTAATCCTCAACTTTTGATGCAGTTGCAACCAAAGATCTAAAGGTGGGTAAGTATTGTGTTAACAAGTGGGCTTTATATGCAGGAAGTAGATTCTTGACAATGATATCTACTTGTTCTTGCTCGGTTGGCCTGTTTACCATTTGAGTAGCTTTAGCCCTCCACTTAGTAAGGAACATGGAGAAGGACTCATTTGGAAGTTACTTTATGGTTTCTAAATCCCTTCTTGTAATGTCCTCTTCACTATTATAGTGGTATTGTTTGACAAATGCCTTGCAAATGTCCTCCCAAGTCTGTTTTTGGGTAACATCTAAGTTAATAAACCATCTTAGGGCAGGATCAGTAAGAGTTTGTTGAAAAAGTAAAGCAAGAAGCTCATTGTTCATACCAAAGGGATGCATCGCCCCCACATACATCTTTAGATGGATCTTGGGGCAAATAGTACCATCAAGTTTATCCAAATTCGACATCTTGAACTTTGGTGGAACTCTTGCATTGGGAAATAAGCTCAGGGAGCCTGTATCAACTAGGTTTTCTTTCTTCTTCATATTCTTCATCATTTTTTCCATGTGCTTCACTTTTTCTATGAAGGCTTTGATTTCAGGGTTGACTTCCTTCTTTTGGAAAGGATCCGCGGGTTGGAAAGTGAGAGTAGGGGTGAAATTTGGTGGTTGAACTATCATAGGTTGATAGAGTGAGTTGTTTCTGAGGAATTCAGGTGATGAAATAGGTAGTGGTGGAATGATGTCGGTGTTTGCAGGTTCTTTGTCTTTGCATTCAACTCTGGAAGTGGATCCATAAACAGGATAAAAGGCGGGTTTTGGGTCAGCTTTGAATGGTTTTGGGTCAGTTGGGTTTTGAGCCAGGGAGGCCTGTTCTAGCATGGTATAGACATCCTCCATGATATCCCTCCTTTGGGCTTTGAGCGTGTCTTGGAAAAAGGCTTCTTGCCTCTTCATCATAGTTTCCTAGTGTTCAGAAAGTTTAGCAAAAAGCTCATCAAAGATTTCATCAGCTCTGGTAGTAGTGACTTCATCTCCGACAACAGACATTTTATCAACCTTTGAAAAGGAAAAGGAACTAGGTGAGTATCAAACTTTGGAAAATAGGGTTATGGGGAGGTGTGACAAACCGAAGGACCTTAGGTTTAATGACAATGGATGATAGTGTCTTGTCATTAGGTTAACGGTGTATGGGTAAAGATGAGGGTAGAGGTGTATGGGTAAAGATGAGGGTAGAGGTGTATGGTATTAGCTAGGTATGTATTAAGCTAAGGGAGCTAGGTCAGATTTTACCTTTGGATGGCTAGGTCAGATTTTAGCTAGGTCAAAATTTAGCTTGGGGTAACTAGGTCAGAATTTAGCTTCGGGTGATTGGGACTTATGATTTATAAATGGTTTACCATGTGCTTAAGGATAGCGTGGCCATGGGTTTTGCGATTGGGTATGGATGTACCATGGATTTGGATGTTGGGTGGACCATGGGTTTAGTGATAGTTGGATAATGGGTTAGACTAGATCATGAGCTTAGATGGGCCATGGATTTGGATAGTGATGTAAGAGATGAAACCTAGTCAGCATTTAGTTTGGGTAAGGACAAGAGTGATACTAAGTCAGTATTTATCTTTGGTAAAGATGGTTGAGGATAATGCTATATCAGTGTTTAGCTTGGGTAAGGACTATGAAAGATGAAAGCTAGATCAGTGTTTAGCTTGGGTAAGAGTTATGAAAGATGAAAGCTAGATTAGTATTAAGCTTCAGTAAGGATTATAAAAGATCAAACAATGTTAGTGTTTAGCTTGGCTAGGTTAGTGTTTAGCTTGGGTAAGAATTATGGAAAAGGATGAGGGTACCATAGATGGGTTTATTTTTAGCATGAGTTTGACATGGGTTTGGATAGGACTGGACCATGGGTTTTGGGTGAACCATGAGTTTTGGGCTTTGACTATGGGTTTAGGTGGACCATAGGCTTTGGGTGTTGACCATGGGTTTAGGTGGACCATAGGTTTTGGGTTTTGACCATGGGTTTAGGTGGACCATGGGCTTTGGGTTTTGACCATGGGTTTAGGTGAAAAATGGGTCATGAGCTTTGGGTGTTGACTATGGGTTTAGATGGACCATGGGTTTTAAGCTTTGACTATGGGTTTAGGTGGACCATAGGCTTTAGGGCTTGACCATTTAGGTGGACCATGGACTTTGGGTGTGAAGGTGTTTGGATAGATTTTTGACTCTTCACAAGGTTCAAGCTACGCATGCATGTATGCCTAAATGAAAAGGTTTCATGATAATGATATACCAAGTTCAGTATTATGGTGTATAAAATCCTAAAAGAGGGTTCTATGAGTCATTACATGAAAGGGTTAGGGTGGTTGAAAGGGAATCCATCACACTAGAGATGCAATATAACTAACCACTTATAAGACAAGGAGCCTCACGTGGGTCCAATGGTATGTGCATACTCATTACACCTCTAAAAGGATTAGAGGATACGTCATGGGCTGGATGATTTCACTATCAGCATGCAGACCTAAGGAAGGTTGCCCACTCGATGTCACTTTCTATCCTTTGTTTTCCTAGGAAGCTAGGTTTTGTGGACCAGGAATCCGATGTAGTGATGCATGAAAGAGTTATTTTGTATTTAAAACCAAACATGGTATTTTACCAAAAGTAATCCACTTTATCTTTTATTTGAAAAGATTTTAAGTCCCCAGTGGAGTCGCCAAAAGAGATGAAAAAAAAAATGAATGATATCTTATTTTGTTTCATTTAAACTTTGGAACATTTAAAAGAAAATATAGACATGGTCAAAATTTATCCTAAACTAAAACAATAATCATGTCTCTTCTTCTATCTCCTTAAGAATAGCAGCTCTTTTAGCTTTCTCTGATTTCCATGAGTTGGCTATCCACCAATCAATATACTGCATGGATTTACCGCCTTGGTCAGCAGGGCAAACAGCATGAAAACCCCTTACCCATCCATTTATGATAGCTCGGGCAACAGTCTCGGTAATCAAAACAAATTCAAATAGAGCGCCATCTGGGGGCACACCCTGACTATGTCCCATTTGATGCATAACCCTAGTAGCTTGGTAAAAGGTCACCATCCTTAACTGTAACTTTCAATGGGCGGCACCGGCGGCATGGGCGGCACGGTAGGTGTGCTGCCTGACCGCCGGCCTCAACTTGGCGCCGCGTACGGTGGCACAACAGGAACGCCAGTGGCATAAAATGGGTGCCGCCTTTTGGGCGGCACGGCAAACGTGCCTCCCAGACGACAACATGCCACTTCATGCGGTTTGACCTGTTTTCGTCCATTTCAGGCCCATTTCAGTTTCGATTCGAGCTTGGTTTGATCCTATGGGTTCGTAACTGAAAGACGGTCGATTAGAGGTGAAAGATTCAAGAAATTTATTTTTTCAACGGGGCGCTGCCCCCTGGACCCCTGCTCGCTAACCGGCTAGCGGGACTGCCATATGTATAGCGCCCTATTCTTAGTAGGTTTCAAGCTGCAGCCGAATCATGAAGGTGCAAATTTGAGGGTTCACAATAGGATAGTTACTTTACCATTCCTATCAAATAGGATGGTCATCTTTATGAACTTACTAAACAGGATCATCACTTTTCATCCTTACCATAAAAGATCATTACTTATACTATTCCTACTAGACAGAACAGTTATCTTTATCAATCCCACCAAATAGGATGGTCATCTTTTCTTGATCCTACCAGACAGGATCATCACTTTTCATTCATACCAGAATAGGTCATTACTTCTACTATTCCTACTAGATAAGATAGTTATCTTTACCAATCCTATAAGACAGGATGGTAATCTTTTCTTGATCCTAATAAATAGGAACATCACTTTTCATTCCTACCAAAAAAGGCCATTACTTCTATTCCTACTAGAAAGGATAGTTATCTTTACCTTTCTACTAGACAAGATGGTCATCTTTTCTTGCTCATACCAAATAAGATCATCAGTTTTCATTCCTACTAGAAAAGGCCATTACTTTTATTCCTACCAGACAAGATAGTTACTTTACCATTCCTATAACACAGGATGGTCATCTTTATGATCCTACCAGATAGGATCATCACTTTTCATTCATACCAGAAAAGACCATTACTTCTACTATTCCTACCAGACAGGACAGTTATCTTTACTAATCCTACCAGACAAGACGATCATCTTTTCTTGATCCTACCAGATAAGATCATCACTTTTCATTCATACCAGAAAAGGCCATTACTTCTACTATTCCTACTAGATAGGATAGTTATCTTTACCAATCCTACCAGATAGGATGGTAATCTTCTCTTGATCCTACTAGACAGGAACATCACTTTTCATTTCTACCAAAAAAGGCCATTACTTCTATTCCTACCAGACAGGACAATCATCTTTACTATTGCTATTAGACAAGATGGTCATCTTTTTTATCTTATAAGATATGATCGTCACTTTTCATTCCTACCAAATAGGATCAATACATTATTGATCCTACAAGATAGGATAACCACTTTTTCGATTCCTACCAGACAGGATCACCATTTTGTTGATTCCTACCATATAGGGTTGCTTTCATTCCTACTAGACAAGATCACCACTTTTTCATTTCCTACTGGACAAGATTATCATTCCTACTAGAGAGGAACATAGCTTTAGCTCTTACCAGAAAGGAGAAATACCAAATGCTACTTGCTGACAGATCTCCCAAATATATCAGGAGCGTCTTCTTTAAAATTCAACTACACTTTTCATCCAAATGTCTAAACTCTGACTTAGACATTAATTTAGTGCCTTTTACCATCTCTCATCCTTAGGTTCACTTTCATAAGAATTGCCCTTAGATAAAGACAATTCTGATGAGGGGGCAGCTGTGAACCCTAAATTTTGCAACCTTTAGTATGCATTTGAATCTTAGAAATACTTAGACTCGGTAAACAAACCTTTAAAAGCTAAAAACTATCAAAATGGAAAAATAGGGCAAACCAAAATAAGTCTTTTGACATTTGAACGTCTTTAAATCATCTAAGATTGAGTAATGAATACAACACAACTGAAATAGCAAAAAATGGATGAGAAATAAGCAAGAACAGGCAAAAACAGGTTGGATAGGTCAAATAAGGCAGGCTGTCACACAAGGCTATACAGTAGGCACATAGGTTTTTGTAGCAGAAGTACGGCATTCTAGCACAGACCTCTACAGTGCCGTAGAGACCTGTGCGGCAATTCGCGCAATTTTCCCTATTTTGCACTATCCTACATCAAAAATTTATGTATTATGTACTCCAACCTTCCCTCTATATATAGAGGACCTCTCCACACTTCAAGGGACCAACTTTCAGAGCTTGAAAAGCATTAGCTTTAAGCAAACTACTTTGCATTTGCTCCTTGCTTAGCAAATCAAGTTGGGGGGTTTCTCTTTGATTCCTACTCAACTAGTTAAAGGCTTTCCACCTGCTTGTTTGAGCCAAGTCTACTGCCCAAGGCTCATGTTGGGAGGTTTCTCTTTCATTCCTGCCCAACTAGTTAAAGGTTTTCTGCCTACCTATTTGAGGCAAGACTATTGCCTAAGGCTCGTGTTCACCATTCGAGGCTAGCCGCCACACACCATCTACGGTGAACCACTATGTCTTCTAAGGCTAGCCACTGCCCACCATCCAAAGCCAACCGCTACCCATTGTTTGAGGCCAATCATTGCCCACCATCTGAGGTAAGTTCCTTTTCCTTTAATTTTCTTTTATCTAAATTTTCTTGCCTCTTTTAATTAGTTAATTAAATGATTCATCTAGGTTGCTAGCTAATCAACTCAATAGTCAATTAAGTTAATTAATTAACTCAACCCTCTCTTAAAAAATCAATCAAAACATGATAAAGTGGCTAGGCTAAGTTAACTTATTTTATTAAATTAAACTGAAAACCTAATCCCCAAATCCTTTTTGGTTTCAAGACTAGTGATCTTTTTCCTTTGGGTAATAATTAAAGTCAAATGGGTTTTTTCCTTATATTTTCCTAAATAAAAATAAATTAAGGTGGCGACTTTAAGAAACAATTTTCAAATTTATCAAAGATAAGCCTAAGGGCTTCCTCGTGAGTTCTTTCCCAAATAAGCATTTTGATTCCCTTTAGCTTATCAGATCGATACTTAGGCGAGGCTCACTTATATGTACAATTATGACCTAGATGATGATTTATTGACTAGCAATAAAATTCCATGTTATCATAATGTAGCATTATAGTTTAATTATTCATCATATGAATATCCACATGTTTTTATCGACAACATTTGTTAAATAGCATGATGCTCAATATGTCTATATTCATAAGTATCACTTACTGATTATAGATTATAAACAAAGCTGATGGTCTTTAAGAATTAATCATGCTTAGTCATTAATCCTATGACTAAGAACATATCAAAGTATTTGTCTAAAAGCGATTTACCATCCATATTCTTAACACTTGAAAATAGATCCTCTTTTAAAATACTTATGGACTACAAATATATATTTGATACAATGGAATAATTTCATTTATAAACATATATTTTATTTCCATTTAGGGATAAAGTTTTACATTTACATAACGTATGCACTGCTCTAGGGCATATACTCTAAAAATTTATATGTATGTTTTGATTCCATTGGGAAGAGCACTTAAAGTTAGAGAAGCTTGAAAAATTCAAATTATAGTTTCATTAAGGGCTTTTGTAAGAGTTGTGTATATAATGGTGTGGGATAGAGCTTTTCCTTTGCTTAAGTGTATTTCTAGGTGAGGGAAAGATTTTTCCCCTTATGCTCCAAGAAGGGGATTGAATTGGTGGGTAATTAAAAATTTAAGAGGAGAGATTAGAGTAAAGAGATAAAACACACAAGTTTTATAGTAGTTTCGATATTAATAAGTCCTACATGCACTCTCAAATCTCAATAGGGTATTTCTCTATTGCTATCAAGCTTACTCCCAATTTCCAAAGTATTTTGAGGCTCACACTGAAACCTTTTATGTATTTTTCCTAAAAGGTTTACTCTCAAACCTATACAAAAGTTTTACTAAGGCTGACTCATAACCTAACAAGAATTTTGTGGCTCACTCACAATCCTTTTAAGCAATCAATGCTCTAGAACAAACATAAACTGGAAATAAATGAGTTTTGGGATTGAGAAGTTAAATTGCAAGAGTTTGGCCATAATCAAATGTAGTTCAACACTTATGAGGACATTTAGATAGGGTATTTATAACTTATACCCACCAAAGAGTTATAACTTTAATAGCCATGGCCCAATCTTTTGCACAAGTACAAAAACTATAAAATCACAGTCACTATCCAAAATTATGGTCGCGATCTTCATATTTCCCAAAGGCTACTGACACATGACAGATTTTCATAGGTAACTCAACTATCTATTAGAATGACTTCCTGACTCTATGAATATTGCGATTGCAATTAGCCTTTTATGTCCATATATTATGGTCATTAATCTCCCTGCCAACACTACTATACTTCATATCCTTTTCTCTAAAATTAATCATAGTTAACATTCAGGATGTGGAAGTCACAAAATAAGGATTGTGGGCATGATATGCTATAATTGGCGTAATTTAAAAGATTGTTTCTTATACTTAGGAAATTTTCAATATCTTCAATGTACAACTTTCTCTAAGTATATCTCCTATAAAATAGACAGTAGATGCAAACATTAAAGCACTTCAATTTGATTGTCAAGATGAAAATAGAGATTGACTAAGTTACGAATTAACTTAGGTCAACAAAAGAGAAAGGATTTGATTATTAAAAATCAGGTTCATAGGTTAACATTGGAGAAATATTGGATTAATGTTAGTATGGGTTTCTATTTTACATTTATTTTAGTGATGTACAAATTGAGAAGATAATAAACTTTGATGAGGATCAAACTTGGGCTTTTCTTTTATGGTTATTAGAAAGAAAAAAAATGGTTAATCATGGTTAACAAGAAAAACAATGATATTTTAGCCTTTGAGGTGGCAAAAGAATATTGTATTGGTGTATATGTTGGGGCATAGTATAAATGTAGGTAACAATTTTCCTACTCACACTATATATATTTTCATACTTTGAGGGTTCACATTGCTTTATTAGGACATCAATTGAAAAGATAAAATAATATATATTTCTCATAATCAAACAAGACATTTCGGTTCAACAATGGGAACATTTCAATCAAGAAAGTTCAAGTAAGGCAATCATTTTGGAATCACATAAGGTTCATTTAAACTAGATCAAAGGTCTTCAAGAGGTTTTGAAATTCTTAGTTTCATTTTACATAAGGAAAGCTTAAGGAAGAGATAATACAATAAATGAAGCACATATAGTACTAAGGTACCATATACTCACCTTAAACTCCTTTGCTCCTAAGTAAGGTCAATAATGACAAAAGCGATGTTCCTTGTACTTAAGAAAGCTTTTCTTGCCTTTATCTTTGGACTCTAAAATCCATATATCATTCATGTCAGAATTGGCAATAATGATCATTAACTATCATCTATTATAACCCTAACACTATCCTAACAACTATCTAAACCACCAAATCACATATAACACATTGTTCAAACAATGCCAATTCAAATTTATTTGTAAAGAATATAGCCATTATGGCCAAATGCCATTAGGGTGGAAATCCTTGCAAAACAATCATTTCAATTCACATTGAGTTTTCATTCAAGCAATGCACATTAAAGATAATTCAAATGAGTAACCAATCTAATTTAACATGCTCATTATCTAGGAAACCTGTAGAGTAGCCGAAAGTACTAATTTGGGACAAATAATTTAAATTTATTAATTTCTCAAATTAATTGTTAAATCATTCAATTAACAACTAATAAAAATCACATTATCAATTAATAAAAATTTAACAAGTTTACTTTTAAGAACCCTAAGGAGGCCGAATCATTGATTTAGGGAAACCTAAATTTCATTCAATCAAACATTAAATTGATTATTCTATTATTCAATTAACACATTAACAAAACAATTTTACTAATCAATTTCAAGAAATCACTTAATTAGAATAAAATCCTGACCTCGGTTGAAATGTCAAATTAGGGGAATAACTTAAGTTCAATTCAAATTGGTTGAACTCCCATTCAAGTAGAGCTAATTTAAACATATTTCAATGATCAATTTCACTAATTTCCCATTACATAGCAAAACTCTAACTTAGGTGTTCATTAGAAAGGAAAAAAGTTTAAGACATCACAATCAATCTTCAAATTGACTTTTTATTCATTTAATGGACTCATTGAGAAACCTAAATCATCATTGAAAACATAAGAACCAACATTCCTCCAAAATCTCAACCTACGTTGAGCATAGGTGTCCACTTCTTCTAGTTTCCATGATGTCAATTTTTCCACAACTTTCACTTGATCAAATTCATTACTTGAAAGCTCTCATTTCATCATTAGCATATGTATAATCAAACAATAATCTTCCCCTATTTACAATAAGAAGGCCAAACCATGCTAGAGAAAGGAAGAGGTGGGAAACTTTAATGAATGATCACAACATATAAAGATTCAAGCTTATAATGAAATTTGGAACAAAGTTGTATTTACTTACCTTGATGCCTACAATTTAGAGGTGATAGCCAAATATGGTTGAAGAGAAAAGAGAGAAGTGGTATTCTTGAAAATGAGTAAAATAAGTGTGAATAATTTATTAAAAAATAATAAAATATTGTTTTGAATGGTGAAGATCACTTATTTATGATCTAAGTGTGTAAATGGGTCTCTTATTAAGTTGTTAATGGTATATTCAAAAATTTTAAACTTGTGGTGTAGAGATTTTTAGGTGTTAAAAATAAAGGAAAAAACAAATTGTGAGTTCAAAATTGGGTCCCATTTTCCACTAACTCAATTTAAAATTCAAAGATTTCCACTTTTAACAATTCCTATGTCCTTCTTCTTCTAAGTATAGTCGACCACCCTTCAATAGGCTTAGGTTTAGCCTAAGTTCTAGTCACTTACTATTATACATCATCAAAATTTAATAGTCTTTATAAAATGACTATTTTGCCCTTAAAGGTCATACTCATATGAGCTTATTATTTCAAGTAAAATTTTATTTTCATCTTTATTGATTATACTTAATAAACACATAATCATCATAAATATACACATAAATACCCCGAATGCAATTAAGCATACTTTGAGTAAATTTAGTTATGTATGATCTTTGTTAAGCTAATGAGCATTCTAATTTTACCAGCCTAATAGTATTATGGATTATATGGGATTAGATTCACTTAGAGTATATTTTCCACATTCACTTATTTATGTATGTTATTGAAGATTTTCATTCCTTCATATTGATATAATGTATATATAAACATATTCATGCAAATAAAACTTCAAGTAATCATGATTATACACTTTAGGGTTCAAAAGTGGTTTCACTAATCCAATTAGAATTTAAATTACCTTTTTTAAGAAACCATAACCATTGATTAGGAGTTATGTAAACCTAGGGTATTACACAAGGGGAGTATTAGGGCTAGCATGCCCCAATTGTCCATCCTTACAAGGAGCGCAGGCGCAATAAGCATAGGATTCTGCCTAAGCATGCCTTAGCTCTAGGGACTAAAATATAATTTTGTCCTATGTCTATAGACCAAAATGTAATTTTTAACTAAAATATAATTTTTCCTATTTCTAGGGACCAAAATGTAATTTTTTAAAACTTAAAAGTTTAATTTTCATGCAACTAAATGTCAAATTTCTCAAATTTATGAATTTCTAAAAATATTTTGAAATAAATTCCTAACACTCATCAAATGGACCAAAAGCCCCCTAATTGTGAATCAAATATAGAAAGCACCATAGGTTTTCTCATCATTGAGCTCTAGGTCAAAAATTAAACATTCATACTTTCAAATTCGCATGACTCACTTTAAGATTCATGACCCAATATCAAGTATAAATATATATATATATTTCATACTCAATAATTTCTTGTAACTTTCTTTTACTGCTTTCACTTTGTCATCTTAATTTCTACTATCTAATACTACTACATATTTAACACATTGTTATATTAATTCTAATTAAGTCAATAATGCATACATAGACACTTTAATGTTGCGTGTTAAGCAAATAAGCCATTTAGCATCAATGGACTCCCTTTAGGTCCAATTTAATTTTTACTATTGAAATACCCATTAGAAGCAACACTATGACATCATTATTAACTCCTAATGAGTTATGATAACCTTGGGTATTATATTAATAAAAGCTAGGATGAAGGATTATAATAAAGCTCACTAGCTCTTAATGAAGAACATTTAAATGAATAGAAGAATCTAGCTCTAGTGTTCAAAATAGAATATGATTGAACATAGATTAGATTTGGAAACTTTTTACTCAATATAGCATACATAATAATAGATTTTCACTAGGCAAAAGTTTTAATCTTAATTTGAATCTTCTAGTACTTATAAGAGTATAAAATATTACTATTGGGCACTTTACCCAAGCATTAACTGCTCCCTCTAACATTCCAACAGCTAGAAATCTTTTTAGATTTCATTTGATTTGATGTGCTCATACCAGTCAGTCTATGTGTAATGGGTGTTACACTCTTATGTAATGGTCATTATGATTAAGTCACTCTCGTGCCTGCTACTTTATCTGATTTGATCTTCTAAAAGTAACAACAATTACTTTTATGTAACGTCGATGAATGAATGCTTTAAGATCTTTCTATAGCTTCTGTCCTTCTTACTGGTGGCAGTGAATCTAGTTGTAATGATAGTGATTCCATAACTCATGATGATGAAGATTATTGTAACACTGATTAAAGATTCTTCAAAATCAAATAAGGGCCTCTATATCTCTTATTCACAGCGATGAAGACTTTGTAATGCCAGTGAGTTCATATGAGTAATAATAGTGAATAATCACTTAGTCTCATTAGTGGAGTATACCTAATAATCAATTCAAAACAACTAGGTAGTAACAGGGGTGATGAAAAAGTAAGGTTTGTTTGTTGTTGGTTATGTAAGGCCTATTACTCTTGAAAACAACAAATATGTAAAGCATATATCAAGAAATCATGAATATTTACTTTAAGTATATATTTCAATATATTTAGACTCAATTTAACAAAAAAAAGTCCCAGAATCATCAAAATAGTCAATCATACTACAATCTCCCCCTTTTTGACAATGAAAGAATTAAGTCCAATTAAGCAAATATTTTGTAAGCCTAATCAAATAAAGTTTTGATCAATCAGATAGTAAGTGTAAATCAAAAATAAGTATAAATCAAAAAAATATATAACTCTTAAACAAATAAATATATCCTCCCCCTTTCATAAATAACTAAATTCAAATATTACTCTCTCACTCTCCCATTTTTTTGACATTATTAAAAAGAGTTAAAGAAAGTAGCCAATCAAGTGAATCGCAAGACAAAAGATTCAATCATTCTTGTCACATCCCAACCTTAGAGATATGACAGTCCTAGAACATAGGGAGACATAAGGTCACCCATGCCTATAGAACCTACTTACATATAAACAAATCATGCCTAGGATCTTACCAAACCTCTTACATTAACTCATTTAAAACATTTATGTGAATACCATATATTTGTAGAAGACTAAAGTAAATCATTACATATAAAATCCATAAGGAAAAATAATATGTATCAATAAGTATCAATCAACATTCCCAGAGCATCTAATGATAAGACTTCATAAAAATAGTATTATTGATAACTTGGACAAGGAATTCCCCAAGCGAAGTAGAATGCTTGAGCCATCACGTTGCCTCCTCACATTTGCTCACCTAGAACCACACAAGGAAAAAGGGGTGAGATAGATGATCTTAATGAGTAAACAAAAAGGCACATACATTATCACATATTCCTTTGAAAAGGAAACACATAGCTTATACACTTAGTTCATGACTTATAATTCATGAATCAAGTTGCAATTTAGCAAGGGTTCAATTTGGCAAGTTTGCAAAAATCACACTTATCACTTATAAAGAGTGAAGGCTATTGCTCTATCACTCGAACATATTGAGGAGAGGTGGCCTTATACCAAATTCCAACTCCTATCACTTATAAGGCATGAAGCTGATCAGGCTCCACAGCTAGAACTGCCCCTTTTAACTGAGGTGGATACACTACCCCCATCCATCGGGTTAAGACCATGTGCACAGGTTCTAATGATTACCCTCATCGCCACGAGGATTCTGCATAAAGGGTAAAAGGTACCATAGCTAGAGCTAATGGTAATCACAATTAACAATATCACATAAGGCAACAATAACATGTATTCTAATAACAATAGTGGTTTAGCTTTCAAATAAAAGATACAATGATAGTGTAGTTCTAGAAAGAATATAAGTTAGGGTGTTAGTTACAAGAAATTCACATTGGATAAGTAAAATAGTTTTGGACCAAATATCCTTTGGCAACCCAAGCTTGACAAAGAAATTATATAATAATATTTAAAGTGGATAGAACTTTGGTTTCAAGGATCACTAAGGCTCACATAACATGTTATCACACATTTGTAACATAACAAAATGTTACTTGCACTGGTAACATGAACATAGTGTTTACTCACACTTGTAGAATGAATACGATGTTTACTCACCTTGGGGTTTTTTTGCTCCTAATATACGTAGTCCCTTTGCTTCTAAAGCTCCTCAAAATCTAACATAATATTTAATTTAATACTTAGTATTTATTTACATCATGATGCTCCTATCCCATAACTACCCATGCACATATAGCATGCACATTAGAGTTCACATATAGGTGTACTCATCACTTGCACATAGCATGTTGACTTTAAAAGTCTTGCATACTTAGGCCTTATAGGCTTTTATGACAACACATTATAATCATATTAATACCTTTTTAGGGTCATCACAATATTATTACCTCAATATTAATTCACTTTAACAATTATCTTAGTTCACTTCACACTTCCATACATGTCATCTTAACGATTTACCCTTCAAGTGTCATTTTTAACTCTTATGATCCCTTCACTTCATCAACTCATAACCATATGTTCATCATCAATTCATCATAACATCTAGCTCTATATTTCTCAACCACATTTGCATTCTAATCACAATATAAGGTTAAGATACCTTAAGTATACCTTAAGTATACCAAAATGCATTTAAGCTTATCTAGGATCATACATTCAACTAACATGCAATTTTATCATTTGTTATAAATACATACATGTCAACAATCATCAAAACACATCACATAAAATTTATAAACATTGGGACAAAAATGTTTATATAGGCCGAAGGCATTACCAAGGTAGAGACTAAATTCTTCTTCTTTTCGCACTTTCCGTCTATTTCAGAAATATGTAAAAACATGGTTCGAATCAAGATTTTTTATGTAAATGCAACAAAAATCATCTTAGAATTTAAATTCATAAGAATGGGCCACTATTGGTGTTATTTATACACAAAAAGTCAACTTTTGAATTATAAAGCACAAAACCATAAGTTTTCTTATTTTTGGTATTTTCCGGTCATTTCAGAAATATGTAAACAGGTTGTTTAAATTATTATTTTTCATTCAATCATAGAAAATATCAAGTTAGAACACATCCCTACATGATTCGGCAGCCATAGATGGGATTTATACAAAAATTTCCAAGTTTAAAGGCTTAGGTGAAAAATCATTAATTTTCGCGCTTTCTGCGCATTTCATTTATTTCAAAGATAAATAGACACATGATTTAGATCATTATTTTTCATCTAAACAAAACAAATATCTTGTTAGAGCACTTATTCATACAAATCGGCAGCCATATGTCCATTCAAGAATAAAATTTTCTAACTTTCAAGTTCTAACACAAAAACCTTGAACTCCTTTATTTTTTGAAACTTTTCGGTCATCACAGAAATATGCAGAAATATTATTTAATCCAATATTTTACATTAAAACAAATAAAAAATCAGTTTAGAACACAACCATGCACAAATTGCCCCCCCCCCTTATGATGTTTATGCATAAAAATTGTGATTTTAAGTTATAGAATTCACCTTTGGAGAAATATCGCGGAAAGAATCATGTTTTCGGTAGAAAATAGATTTTCTCTCCCAAAAACTCACCCAAACAGAATTAAATCTATAGAAATCAGTAATCAACTAGTTCAAAATAATTTTCCCATAATTTATTTCATAGAAATCAGTTTAGAAATCGAAAGAGAATAAAAACTTACGATTACGATCAAGAAATCACGAAACGGAAAGGTGTTTTCAATATTTCGGTAGAGAGAAATATTTTGAGAGAATTTTCTGCCAAGATACAGAAAGAATAAGAGAATGGCTGCTGGAACCTTGATTTGGCTGAAATTTAGAATATATATTAGGGTTGGAGTGGAATTTCCACTAATACCCTTAATGAATTAGGTTAGGAGGATTTTTGTGTAAAGGGCTTTTGGGTATTTGGGCTTTTCCTTTAAATTTTCAGCTGAATAAAAATTAAAATAAAAAGAATATTTTTCTTGTTATTTCTGTAACATTTCCCTCAAAAATATTTATTTTAAAATATTTTAAAAATACTCATAAAATTATTTTATGCTTAAAAATTGTCTAATGCATGAAAATTCAATTTATTTAAAATAAATTCTTTTATGCAAATACACTTCATGTAAATCATTTATTTCACAATAGCAACACATATTATGCATATTAAAATTAATTTAATATGCCATATACTCATCAATCACTTAGATCACAAATTTCCACACAATCACACACTTAACCTTAATAGTTCTAAATCAAGCAATTTATCACGAAAATTCCTAGGATGGGTGTGGGTTGTTATAATTCTCCCCTAATAACATGTATTTTGAAATGAACAAACCTTTAAGGTAACCTATAAATGAT
>CANTUT010000680.1:312500-315000 GCA_947687605.1 Reutealis trisperma
TTGTGTGGCACGCCACATGGCATGGCATGCTTTTCGAGGTTTCTTCCTTTTTTTTTAAAGAAAAAGATTGGTTATTGGTATGGAGTTTGGAAAATTTGGATGTTTGGTGGCAATATAAATGAAGTCTAAAAAAATTTCTTTTGGGGGTGCTACCCCTGAACCCTCGCCCGCTAACCGGTTAGCAGGACCACCATAATAGCTCCGAATAACGTGTTAAATTTAGCAAGTCCGAAGGTTGCAGTTTTATGCTGAGGGTGCAAAATTAAGAGTTCACATTTGCCTGCTCATCAGAATTGGCTTTGAACAAAAGGTGATTCTGATGATAGTGAACGTTGGAAAGAGGTGCCATATTAGACTCTGGGCTTATGTGTTCTTGTCAGGTCCTTTAGGTGGAGGCCCTCTAAGATAAATGAGATTTTATCAATGGCTATCTATTCGGCCTTGACATTGGATGCATGAATAGTCTTTGTGAATTTTAATTAAGGCTATCTGTTCGGCCCTAATATTAGAGGACAAAGAAGGTTTGGTGAATTTTAATCAAGGCTATCTATTTAGCCTTAATATTGGAAAACAAAGAAAGTTTATTGAATTTCAATCAAGGCTATATGTTTGACCTTAATGTTGAAGGACAAAGAAGGTTTAGTGAATTTCAATTAAGGCTATCTATTTAGCCTTAATGTTAAAGGACAAAAAAGGTTTGGTGAATTTCAATCAAGGCTATCTGTCCGACCTTAATGTTTGAGATAGAGAAGGTTTGGTGATGCCACAGTGGTAGATGGAATAGAGGCATTTTGTGGTAAGAGCTGTGCTGGCAAAGACACTGATGAGCCTCAATTGCTTTGTTAAGGATTTAGAAAGATGAACTATCTTGCCAGTTATTCTTCAGTGAGAAAAATTTGTCTATTCTTACCCTTTCTACTTTGGGTGCTTTGTAGATGTCTATTTTAGGTTTTCGGTTATCTCAAAAGCATGGCTGGTGGATCATTTTCAGGTGGTGGCCCCTGCTTTTTAGTTCGCACATGCCTTACTAAGACTCAGTTAGAGGTCGGATAAGATGGTTGCTTGCAGCTTGCCCCGGGAGGACATTTTTAGCACTACCAATAGTAAAGGATTAAATCTTTCATGACCGGAGGCTATGGGTGTTGAGTGATTTGCCTGTTGGGTATAGCTTGAATGCTTTCCACTAGGGATGAGTGTCTTGAGGCAGATGGGGCAGACTCATGATGTGCCCCCAACTTTTCCTTCTAGGAGTCTATGCCAATCACAGCTCCTATTGCTAAAGCTATCAGGTGATGGCTGGCTAAGGGGTTATCATGTTGTTTATTTTAGGATTTCACTTAGGACCACAAAGAGGTATATCAGGTACTTGATAAAGGTGATTTGGCCAATTGAGAAAGAATACCAGGCTATTATGCTGAGAGGAATAAAGGATGAAGTAGTTGAGGAAGGAGAGGCTACATGAGGAGCCATTGGTAGCAAGAGGATTGTAGCATAGACAGAAGGGTGACTCAATCTTTGAAGGAGACTCAGGGATCTACTAAAAGTGCAACATCACAGATTGCAGTAGTGACTCGATAGACTTTGGCTCCGATGAGGACACGAGAGATTTGCATCTCAAGAGGTAGAGGAAGACTAACTAGACCATAACTTCAGACATGACCTTTTTTTTCTTTTTTTTTTTGAAGTAATTACAGGTTGACAGGACTACACAAAATAGGATAAGCTATAGATGACATTGAAAGGGCTATTTTTCATGATGGGTTTGCATTTTGCAAGATTTGATTATCATTAAATGAGACATCTTTTATTTTTTCTCTAATTTATGCCTAAGCCGCCCTTTCAGGTTTTCAGCTTAGTAAGCATTTTTTTTTGTTTAGGCAAAAGAATTAAGTAAATGATGTACTAGGCACAAATAAAATAAGAATACAATGCAAATAAAATATTTTGTATTATGATTTGGACCGCACTTGAGTCGAGCTGCCTATGTATCCCTTACATCACTTTTCCATCAATTATTTCTTTTAGGGAGAATCAGGTCCATATAGTTCTAATTACATATGCATGAAAAGGATAAATGAAATGCAGATGTCATCTTTGGATGTTGTATCATTTCAGCTAGTCCGGATTGCTATGATGGGGGGATTCACTTTCATCCATGTTCATGAAGATGGTGCCTTTATCAGATATGATCTTCTTGTACTGTCTTCATTTTTCATAGCTTATCCTCGACAAGCTTCTTGTAGACTAGGATCTTATAAACTGTGATGCTTGAATCATGTCTTCGTCTTGTACAAAACAGCTCATGAGCTTTTTCACTACTGCCATGCAAATGCTATACATGGGATTTTTTATTCTTTTCCTTTATGCCATAATTAATTAATCCTTTTACCTTTTTCAATTTTTTTTGTATTTTGTATTTTTTTTGTATTTTTCATTTTTTTTATTTTTTTTAATATGTCCCATTTAAAGATGAATCCAAAAAAAAAATTAAAGAAAATCA